>LQRL01016199.1:2192-19863 GCA_001703475.1 Hydroides elegans | reverse complement strand
GGAGGTTCCTCGACTTGATAGTTCATTGGGTCACCATAATGATATATTATATAATATATAACAAGATATTCTAGATTCTTGATTTTCTCTCTCCAGGATGGCAAGCCGCTTCCGGATAAGATCAAAGTGACGCTGATTCGCATGCAGCGAGAAAACAGGGACGAGGTTGGAAGACTTAAAGCCCACATCGAAAAGGAGAAAGCAAGGTATGGGTTTTACAATATAGTTTTAGAAAATCATTATCAATTATAATATTAGTTGGCATTATTTGTGGATCATCGTGTTTCAAAAAAACAACAAATTAATGTATATTCTTCTCAATATATGACTTATATGACTTATACTTTTTTAGAATGTTTGAGAAGGGACTAAATCTACACGTTTATGTTTTTAAATCCTGAAATCGTGTATGATTCAATAAGCAAATAATTTGCATTTACATATATGCATAAAATATTCTGACTTAATTACTTTTCAAGACACGAAGCAGAGATGCGAAAACTAGAACAGAAGCAAAAAGACGAATTGAATGCGACATTCAAGCAGAGCTCTCATTTGCTGAGAGCTATAAATAGATTCAAAGAGTCTATCGCTGGTGTCTTAGACCGCGAGAGTCTACCCGTGGCTGCCAGTGACGTGAGAAAAATAACTGACCTTCCAACTGACCAGGTACTCAAATATGATAGATGCTAAACCATAACTAACGATTTGTTATTTAATCTAGATTGTTTCTAAAAAAACTACCAAGTTTAGATTGTTTCTATATGAAACTTCCACGTTGAAACAAGTCCAAAAGCTAAGTTACGTTTGTTTTATGCTGGTATAGACCAATCGCCTTGGCCTGAGGCTACGAAAGTGGACAGTGTTTCACTTTTCATCGTTTAATTTCATTGTCATTTTCTCTTTATTGATATTTATACAATGATATGATATTTCGATATCAAAAATGCCACTGAATGACTGAAAAGAGCAGCACAAATCTATTTCTTATTTATTCTTTGTAGATACAAAGCGAGGCTAAGATGCTTTTAGCGCAGATGGCTGGAAATGCTGTTGAATGTAAGAACATCTAAAACTTGATTTTATATTTGATTTCATAGACTGTAATCAATACATATAAAACACATAATGACACAGGACAAAATAACCTTATATGATAGAGTCCTTTCTCAATTAATGGACACTTTTTTACGAACTTTTGACTTTGACTTTAAATATATGAGTAATTTCTAAATCAATCTATACAATGTTTTGTATCGGGGTAACTTTATTATTTGACTTTATGTTGTAAAACACAAAACCATAAAATTCTTAAGTATTGGAATGTGGGGTTAAGTTAAAGAATTGCAATTGGAATAAAAATGGCGTTTTCAATAAACGGACACTTCTCGTTATGTTACTAAATTAGAGCTATACAGCCAATATTTTGATGTGTCATGTTTTTGGTAATAGTGGAAAGGATGAATTAGTTTCATTTAACTCTTATTTTTCACTACAGAGTCTAAAGAGTATCAAATATATTTAACTTCAAACCCAGCACACGCACATGGTCATTTATCTAGTCTATTAGTGACTAGAACTATATTCTAGCGGTAAAATGCTAATGATAGGGTAATCAATATTGATATATCTCAATAACTGTTCCAAAACACTGTACCTGAACGGATTCACATTGGTTAAATAGCAGGGTGTCCATTATATGAGTCAAATTGGAAGTGTCCATTAATTGAGAAAGGCCTATATAGGGGTTTTAAAAAATAAAGGCACATTCGCAAAGGGTCGTTTGTGCGATATCTTAAAAAGGCGAAATAGATATATTCTACTCATTATAAAAACAATAACATCGGTCATTGATCATAACATCACATAAATCGTCAATCACCTATCGGAGATCAAGTTTAATCGCAACGTTACGACGAGCAATGATGATTTCACCCAATTTGTTCAGAAGTAAATATCGATAGATATACCATTTTTAGTAATTGACAGTTGACACTTTTTTTCATGTTTTACAGTTGAAACATTTTCATGTTTGCAGTGCTTGTGAACGTCGAGTTCAAGTTATCTCAGGCTCTGCTCAACCGAAGACTGGAGGTCAAAGAAAACAGCATCGCTAAGAATTTTGCTAATAAAGACCTTGAGGTATGATGGACATGCATAATGATTATGATTGTTCCTAAAGATAGAATGTTAAAATGAACTATATCATATCATGGTTATGATGACATCTGTTTTATCATGATATCGTTTAGATTGTTTATATACGATGATGGGATTATGACTTTATGATTTGATGATGAGTATGATTTGATGATGTAAATAATTGTATTAATTGTTTTTCATTTAACTCTATCACATTTTAAACATCCTAATAAACCAATTTTATTGGATGAAATGAGCATAAATATGTGCTCCACCACAAGAGTCGTATACATTCATAACACAAAATGGGCATCCACGTTAATCATTTGTTAATTGATTGACACCAGGCTCAAATCGAGGCGTCGATGAAGGCGAAACAGGCCAACGAAACCATGGCAACCAGTTTGAGAGAAATGAAAGTGAAACTACTAGCTGCCGAGGAGACGATTGCTGCCATCAGAAAATTCGAGGTATAATAGTAGGGGGTATATAACTTAACGTTACTTTGAAATCTTGATGTTTAAGGGTCTCAGACAATAATAGTAAATTTTATTTAAAGTGACTATTTTGCTAATGACGTTTGATGACATTATTGTAACCCGACATATCCATGTCACGCGATTATAGGCTGTCCACGAAACTACATTTGTACGTAAAATGCAGTGAATTCTGTGCCTTGGTAGTTAACATAAAATTAAACATTAACTTTCTATTGTGTTAGAACTGGAGGTACGAAGGTCTGAACAAGAGATATAAACGAGTGATGACCCAACTGCAAGAGGAAACTGAAAATAGGGACAAAACGTAAGTATATATAGGCCCTTTATGCAATTATTATTGCAAAATGTTTATAATTAAACATTAAAATAAGTGGTAGGCTAGATGTATTGATGGATACGCATTTTGTTTGGATGTTAAATGATCGGTTAAATAATTCAAACAATATTATTTAAATTATACAACTTAAGAGTTCAACGAAAGTTTGAAATAATACGTTTATAAATCAACATACACGTATTTGCTGTTTTCAAAAGCATCTAGATTCTCCATTTTCATAATAGGCTCATATATGTGTGTAATAACCATAACAATTTATATATAAATGTACAAGGGACTCTTCATGGAAATGAGACGCGACATGGAAATGGAACAAATCTAAACCTCATTTTTTTCAACATAATTTATTATTGTGCGTTTGGGTTTCGTTTATAATATAGTAAATATGTGTACCTATGTTATGTGTAAATCTGAACTTTGAATCCAAATGAGAAGTTATAAAATATGAACTTTGAAATTTGGTTCCATTTCCATGTCGGTAAAAATACATGTCGCGGCGGTATATAAACAGTTCATTCTTCTTCATTCTTCATTCGTTGAGTCCGAAAGGCTATACAAAGGCTAACAGAATTAGCATAGGTCGAATAACCTATACAACTCTATGTTGTAGTTCAACTGTATAAAATGCATTAATTTTAAAACAGTGAGCGTAAGTTCAAGCGTACCTTGAAGGACATTGAGCAGAAAATGAAATCGATGATCACGAAACGCGACGGCATGGCCAAGATGGTGGGAGAGCAACAGGACCTCATCACGCAGCTACATACGCATATATCGCAGGTAATATGTCCGGGAAAATATGTATATTGCAGTTGGGTGAAAAGTTTGTGTATAGATATATAACAGCATCTGGATTTCTCCCTCTTGATAATCGGCTCGAATATCAATATAATCAGCACACGCATATATCGCAGGTAATTCATTTGCCTAAAAAATGATAATATTAAAATTAACCACATGTCGTTCCTGTTCGGCAAGACGTCCAGCAATGACGAAAGATTTCTTCATGCCCCTATTCGTCGTAGACGTAGTTAAAACATCGATTACGACGTCGCAAAGTGTGCATTTGTTGGAAGGATGCTTATCTGAACTGGGGACGTAAAAGACGTCGGGAGACGTACCCTCATGTGGGTTAAAATATTAATGACCCTTTGAAGTCACCTAAAAAGCGACTTGGTATGGTCGACCCTTGCCGAGTGGGATATGTATAGCAAATGATGCACACTAGATATGTATCTTTATCATCTGAAGATCGCATGATGCAAATTGATTGCATTCTTTTTTTCTTAATCAACAAATGAATTTTTCAGAAACGCGAAGAACACTTTGAGGAGATGCATCTCAGCATAGGCGATCTCAGACAAAACCTTCTTTTGATTACGAGGGCCCATGCAGAAAATAAGATTTCCAAAGAAATGCACCAGGTATTTAATTTTGTCATATCACGTGTGCACACATGCAATCATTGCGTAAAATGGTAATACGCAACGGTTCATACCTGAGAGAAAAAAAATCGTGTTCATAAGCTGCATTTGAATATACATATATGTTATCATACATTTTTGTTCACCTAATTAGTCATGTATTTTTACACTTGTGTATATAAATATATTTATAAATAGAATTTGCATACTTATATCATGCGTGTTAAAATACTTTTCATATTTACATCCTTCTAACAGACAACGGCAGAGTTAATAAAGGCGTCCATGCAGCTCCCAATCGCCAAACTGAGAGGTTTGTTCAAGCGATACATCATATACCGAAGACTCAAAGGAGCGAGAGGTAAATGTGCTCTATATGACATCCAATGAATATTGAATTGATAATAAATGAACCACTCAGTGCAGTTTTTAAATCTGTCAAAATAGCACATGTGATACTGGTAAATAACGGGCATCGATGACGTTCATATTTAGATAACATTCATCCAGTTATCATGGACCGAAGATGTGATGGTAAAGCATGACTTTCTCAGATTGAGAAATATTTATGTGCTTCAAAAAAATGCATTCTTGGATTTGTGTTTTTTTCTAGAGCATTTAGAGGAACAGGCCGAAAGTAATTTATACAAGGAACGAAAGCCCGAAATACGGACTTTCATAACACGCATGGATCACAAACTTCTCAGGGTATGTCTTTTTGCGTATTCGTTTTGGTATTCTAACTTGATACATTATTATCTAAAATTAATCTATAGCTTGCCGCATCTTTTGACATATGCTTTAAAAATATATGAAAATCATATGTTCCTTTATGTTTCAGGCGTTTGAAAAGTGGAAAGAGCAAATCTATGATTTAGAAGATAGAAAGGCCGAATTATTAGACAATATGGCACAGGCGTAAGTGAAAAAAAAAATCTACAAATGATCACTCGTTTAAACAAATCAAAATATTTGTTAGCGTGACATTAGCTATCACAACCTTCTTTATATTCTCTATAACGTTTTGCTCAAATATTCTCAGCTTCAACCTTAACCTTTAACTTTTGTCCACCCATTTACATTGATTTTAAGAATAAGATTAAGGTTGGGGAGAGCGGAGAATATGGGCCCTTAAAAAATATGACTGCTTGTTGCATCATGCATTGATTTAATTTATATATATTTCAGCTTTTCTACAATAGTCCATGACACCGGCATTCTCCTTGTTACACCCAAACTAATCGGATCAATGAGCGTAAAAATAACACCATTGAGCAACACAGGCGGCGAAAGTCCAGATATACACACAACAACCAAATCAAAAGAGAAAACGAAAGTGAAACTCCCCTTGATTCATCGCGTTCCGGAAGTATTGAACCCGCCCAAAGGCATCAAAGGTCATTCAATGGACCTGGTCCATGCTAAAGAGGCCATGTGGAAACAGGAAATGGAAAGGGTTGACACTGACGAGTTACCGCCAATTATCAAGGTCACACCGCATTTTGTGAATTATGAGGTCAATAAGTATTTGAAAGCGGCGCAAAGGACTCTGGCACATATGTATAACAAGGCGACGTATCCAATGCATGCGGTGAAGGCGGTTGAGATTTGTAATTCGACTGTGGTGCCGTTTAGTGATACGGCGACATTTATAGGTAAGTAATGTTGTGTTTAACTCTTTTACTTAACCTATTATCATACAAAGACGGACTTCATTTAACTCTGTGCTAATTTATCGAGTTGCCATGGCATCATACTTTCTTAACTATTATTGACTGGTATCTTTATTTAAGGTACAAAAGATACATCCACTACAGTATAATCAAAATTTCACCGATTGCGGATAAAATACAATTTATCATAAACATCATTGCATGTATCATTATTCATTATTTAGGATTTTCATCTGATTTACCGGCATCTCAAAATGCAGTAAATACATATAGATGCATGCGCCTCAATCAACAAAATTCTTATAACCAATCACCTTTAGATTATATAACCGCGTTCAACACAACCTTGTTCCCTTTTATTTAAAAGGTAGTTCCGGGGACACGGATTTCTCGAACCAGGACACGTGGAACGATGGCTTGTCGCAGGCGGATGACAGTGTGACCACCGATAGCGGCGTCTTCCAAAGTGACTCCAAGGCCGGAACATCAACGCACAAGTCGCTGGTCATATCCGCCTCTCGACAATAGATAAAAGGGCATGATATGAACAGTTTGAAGAATATAAATGTGCCATTTTATTATATCAGGAAATTGCATTTAATTGTTTGGTAATTTCAAACATATAAAGCATACTTGTATAATTTTGTTCACACGTCGAACAATTTATGCATTCTTCTAATTATTCGTTAATCATTCGAAGAACATTCTTAATTGGAATCTTTTGATTTAAATGCTTGCGGTTGGAATCATGCATGTAGTTATATGTCGCTTAAATTTAGTTAGAAAATCGAAAAAATAGCAAATAATAATAATTGATTGATTATGTGAGGATATATCAATTAGGTTTTGCTCTTCAAAGGATGTTTTGATAGTATAAAAGGTCATTTTCTTTGTAAGACCTTAATATTATTAAACCAATTTTACAGTTAGATGACAGAAAGAGCTAGCGTATACATATTTGATGTTCTGGTGTATTTGGCCAATCATGTGACATATATCTCCCGATTCTTAGTAGTGATTAAACGCATTTATAGCTTGAAAGTTTATTCCGTCATTTCGTTTCTTAGACGGAGTTGAATCATGTTTTAGATTTATTGAAATAATGTTTATAATTTTTATCAGTTACTGAGAAATGTGATGCCCTATCTAGTTACCCTATCTAGGAACATTATGCTTGCGACATAAATAATTTATCGCAGAATTTATGTAACAATGGGTAAAAATGATAAAAATAGAATTTATTGAATTTCTTTATTGTATAATATCATTCGCATGTTGGTTTATTTTAGTTTATATAACTAACAAAACAGATATGATGTTCATTACAGACAATAATGATGTTATTATAATAATCAAATAATTCAACAAGCTATCGTAGAGGGCCAAGCCCCCAACCTCCGATCCACCACCTTCCATTCCCAGCCTACTTTTTTCGCAACCAGCTTTTGTTCCCATCTCTATTTTATAATGTCTTCCTCTTAAGTTCCCTCCTCCATTAATTTCGAAATTACCTATTAATAATTCGTTTTTGGTCATGAAAGAATATAGGCTATATTTTTTTTTATAGTTCTTGATTTTAAAAGATATCTAAATCGAACATCCTTCACATATTCATTAAAACAAATAATGAATAATATGCGTGTTAATTACTATTCGTAGAATTATTATATTAAACCATCTTAATTTAATTGTAATTATAGGAACTCCATATAAAAATCATTATTTTGTGTATTGAATCCTTTTTTACGTAATAAAATTGAAATTAGCCACTATGTAAATAACATCTTACACTTAACCCGATTGCAGCAGCAGCAGCAGCAGAAGATTCACATTACAATCATTATTCTCCACACTTTTCTATCCTGTGCTAACCGTATTGCTCTATATATATATATATCTATGTTCTTTTCCGCTGGCTGTTTCTCGATCAGTTTTAGGAGGGTTAGTCTTTGACCACCTTTAGGCCTTTTGATTGTCTTGGGCCTTCGTAGAGAGCTTTTTTGGCCGATGCCGAGTTTGGGCATATATGGCCAAATACTCTGAGACGTCGTGTTACTATCGTATTTGACCACGGTTTTTGACTAGCTCTCTCGTATAACTGCTCGTTTGTTATCCAGTTGTTATTTGGGTCCCAACGTATGTTTAGGACTCTGCGAAGGAGTTGTCTTTGGAAAACGTCTATTTGCTTCTCTAACGTGCTAGTAAATGTCCACAATTCACAATTATATAGGAAAATACTCGATAGTAACGCATTAAAAATTCGAAGTTTGGTTTCTTCACTCACGTATGTGTTAGTAAATATAGGTCTTAGTTTGAAGAAAGCGGTGTTAGTGAGTTGTTTGCGCCTATCAATGTCTTCTGTTGTTCCAAGAAGACTACCTACGTATTTACATTTCTTCCAGCTATCATCACCATCTTTTTTGATGTTGTACATTTCGGTTTTGGATTGAATTATGAGTAGATTTCTTTCTTTGAGTTTTTCTATAGTGTTTTTTTTTTCTATATTTTCTATGACATTTTCTGCAGTAGATGCCCAACCTATGTCTTATAGGACTTATCTTCATAGTTTGAATAATTGTGATCTTTAAGATGATGCGGTAATGGAGATTTTTCGTTATTTTCACTCACTTTTTGTAAGTCTTTTGTAATTTTTGATTGTTCTTGATCGGTTTTGGTGTTCAAAGCAAGCAACCCTTGTATGGCACTATGTATTTTATTATCGTCTTTTTTAGGAGTGTTTTAAGGCTTTTTGCTAGATATGTAATGAAAACCAACGCGGATGCTCCGTCACCTTGTGGTGATCCGATGTTTGTTTTAAAAGCACTTCCTAGTAGCAAAAGTAGATTTGTTTCATATCCTATTGATGTTATTGCCTTTTCGGCTAGGACTTTGAATGTGAATACTAATTCTGTTGTACTTCTGTTGCTTGTATATGCGGTCTGAGTAACTGGAATTATTTTCTCATGAAAACATAAAATGCCTGAATAACAATAAATGAATACATTTTATGTTTATCCACATCCATAAGGAGCCATTACTTTTATCAAGTTCGCATACCATATTTTTCCATTAAACATATCCTGTATAGACAGATACAGGAGAGCACTTGAAGTAAACAAAGCGCTGCTGCCAAAACGAAATAGGCAGCAACCATGCAAAAGCATGTATATCCTGCGCAATTATAGGGTATTCACACCCAATTTATCATACATGTACATGTATTTATACATTTTTTTCATTAAAATAATCGATGTGTATATTCTTGACTATTTTTCATTGATGAAATATATATCTAGGGTCGGTTTTTGTTTCTGAAATAGATAGTTATATTGCATTGAACTATTTATTTGTAATTGCCATTTCATATTGTCATATACCACTCAAGTATTTATCAATGGAGACGAAATTTTAAAAAGATATATAAATTAAAATTAATAAGATATTAAAAAGATATTTATAACCAGTTTTCATGTAAATAGGTTTTGCAACATTTAATTACCCAATTGATTTTAATACATACTTTTTCTCTTACTTTTTTTTCTATTACATGTTTCGGATCGATCTTGTTTTTATAACCATTTATATGTATGCCTAAACGTACTTTTATCTCATTACTTGATTATTCAATGTTTTATCAATATCAGTTTTCTTAAGATTCAAAGAGATGCTATCTGGTTGATTATATTTTTATTTAATTCATTTTACATATGTTCTCTTAATATATGAGTATAGCAACATGTATGTCTACTGTTTAATATTTTGCTACGCTCAATATGTCTGTTGACATCACAGTCGGAACTTAAAATCATGTTTTTTTATTACAAAATCATAAAATGATAAAATGCAAATGATTTATGGCATGGTAAACATGCTAACTGCTAAAGAAATTGTCGAACTACATGTTTTTAAGTTAATGCCGAGTAGCACGGGACTATGTGTGTTGTCTACTTAACTTTGAATGTTTTCAAAGCTGCTTAGAAATGTATGCAAATTAGCTGTGCTGTACCTGTCTATAAGATATATTGATTAAATTTTTCAGCTCTGGCTTTAAATAGAATAATGTTAAGATTCGGTTTATATATGTTTTGTATATCGTTATGTTAAAGAAACAGTAATCGCGCTGTTAAGTGCACGTTATATACAATACAAAGCTGACTTAGGGTGAAGTTCGTAGCTCTTTACACCTGAAAGTACAATGATATGCGCATTATTTATTATAAGATAGTTGAGCATTCGCTGTTTGATATGATATGCAGAAAAGTAACACTCATGCATATCAAAACAAGATATTCGAAAATAATTATAAAAAAGGATACTAGGATATAAAATGGTAGACACTTAAAAATACAGTAAGTATTTCTATGTCAAATTTTAAAGTATATAAGATTTAACTAAACATATCAGATCTATAAACATATCTAAGACGGTATTTATTGTCCTTAATATGAGAGCAGATTTGTAAAAACAAATTTATTGTAAAGATATCAAATTTGTTGACTCTTAGCAAAGAAATAGGTAAGTGATAACAAGAACATATTTGAAACAGCATGATTGAGATATTTGACTATCAAATATCAGCACACATATTGTGACAACTCCAATATTGTGACCACACGTGTGATATATAATATATTGATAATTTTATTGATATGTTCTGCTATTTAGCCCCCAACCGGGTCCAGGGGGCCCGGAGGGGGCTATCAAAACAAACCAATTGCTTTTACCCCCCTAAAAACGAATTTTTCTTTGGTCAAACCCGGGCACAAAATCTGTAACCTGTACCTATAAACAGCCTCTAGAAGAAAAGTAGCAAGGTGCTTGACCTTTTAACACTTTTTTTCAATGAATGAAAAGTCGGAAATTTAGCTTTGAATTTCAAAATTAGCAACTGTTTTGAGAAGATATGATACCTAAAACTAATATATTCTAATTTTATCTAAACATTATTATTAGAAGTATGACTATGGGCAGAATGTAACGAAATTAATGAATTGTTGAAAATGCATGATAATTTATTTATTGTGTCAATATTGGGTTCAGTAAAAACATTATTTTCAAGTTTCAGCTTATATCACCTGAACAGCCTATATGCTAAGTTAATTTCAGACAGGTTATAATCAACATTCATCAGTAAATAGACATAATTGTAATAAAATAATACCGCAAAGGGCTAACATTTTTGATTGGGGCCCTGAGGATTTTATTTCCTTCATTTTTTGAAAGTGTTTTCAAAACTGACCCATGAGTCTATGCGGATATATGAGGTTGGCCAAAATCACTTAATATTATTCAACAAGGTCTTGGACAAGCTCTTTCAATTTGGTCGAAACTTTTTTTGATAGATATTGATATCTTCTAAAATTCACTTTTTTTTTTCATATTGATAATAACTCCGTACATCTGATTAATCCTTGTATTTCTTCCATCCACCGTTCGTTTCTTATCAATAGTTACTCTAGTTATCACATTATCATCTTGTATCCAACCTTAAACAACAAATCCTATCATTTAAATCTAATTACCAATGTTTTTCGAATTCCAGGCTATGCACATCCTTTCACTTTTCATAACGTTGGCTTTATTAATATTATACGGTAAAATATTAAATTTAACATATTCAGTCCTGTTAAAAACAGCTGCAATCCTCTAACATTCTTCTAAGTGACAGTAAACAAAATTGCATACAAAGAAATTCGCCGTTAACTTTTAAAACGAGTGGGAGTGTGTATGACATACCACTATGCCGGTTATCATAACGCACTCTTGCATATACTAATAGAATAATAAGACACGTTTATGCACCAAGCCGTTATAGCTCAAGTGGAAAGTTCATTTAAGGACAACCGAGAAGCTAGTGTTCGATTCCCAGTCACGCTATACTTTCTTCGACGAAAATAGCCAATTTCTGTTTACAAAAGAAATTAACTACTACGCTTCCGAGCATTATAAAAAATAATATTGACCGAGTGATATGGCCCTGAATAGCTCTTCACCCAAAAATTAATACCATTTTGATTTTTTGCATATTGCCTAAGCGGTATTGCATTAATATACAATTTCAATGCCAAAATGAATATATTATATGTTAAAAAATGCAAAAGCATAAACAGAAGTTTTAGAAATAGTGAGAAAGAAGTATGGAACCAAATCTACAGTCGGATGGTAAACAATGTAACTGCAAAATTTTCCTTTAAGGCAGATTGTTAGCTTTTATGACATGTTCTACCATATGGGGACATTATGAAACCATTCAACATGCTTAAACATATATTTTTAAAATCCTTTTATTGAAGAATGTTGCATGCTCACTCAAGTCCATAAATAGTTTCAGGAAGATAAATGTAACTACATAATAGATCCCAAAGCTCCATTTAAATTACATTATATTTATTTGTATTTTGATCACCAAATTGTTACTTCATATGATTTTCTATGATGAAAGAAACATAAATATACTTTTAAATTCATTTGTGACAAAATGGTAGCTTAATCCCAGCTATCAATGCTATTTTTGTCAATATCTCGAAAAGTGTAAAATGTAAGCTACATTGTTTTACCATCCGTCGGTAGAAATGAAGGAATGCTTAAAAGTGTAGGAAAGTAGGCAAGGCGAGGATGGGAGGTTGAGGACTTATACATCAACGATGGCTTGTAAATAATGTTATAGAAACTAGCCATCAAATAGGGCAAAGCCCAAACCTTTTAAGCCAAGCGTTCTGTTCCCATCCTTCCTTTTCCCACAATTTAAAAATGTTAAAGTGTCCTTATAAAACATTTTGTCGATAACAATTTTCGCATTATTTGAAAACTGAGTAAAAACGTCTTTTTGAAGTTATTACAGGTTAGAAACATAAAATAATGATACTGTTGGTCTTCAAATACCTCATACTCAAAACACTGCGATTTTTATAATACTATTGTTGCCTCATTTCAATATACAGGGTCCGAAACTAATTTGGAATATAATGTTTCATGGGGCTGGATCCAGAGGTGTACAAAATAAGAATGAATAATTTTAAAATGTATAATATGTTTATTCCTTTGGGAATAATTATGTATAATTTTTATTAGATATAACCTACATATTCATGCCAAATTAATGAGATTTAAAATAAGGTGATGATTGTTTTCGCCGAAAACCCATTGGAACACCATGAATAGCGCATTGTGGAAGGCGCGCCCATAGATTCTGTGCCCTAGAATGCAATAGTGTTTAGTGTATCAACACTTTAGCATGTGTACCACCTCTCATTTTCTGGGTCATAATTCAATTATAGGTTACATCAACAGGACAATTTTCATATCATAATATTCATAAAAAGTGTATCTATGTACTTTTCTAAAAACATAAATCTACTTTTATTCAGGAGCAAACAAATATATAACTATTACAACAAATTATTCCGAATTAATTTCGAGCCCTGGAGTTGGATATATTAGCATACATTAACTGAAATAATCAATCATTATAGATGTATCAATCTAATTCAATTTATCAAAATTCTAATAGTATTTCTTGTTTCTGTTGTAGGTAAATTGAAGAGCTTCAATATAATCTATATTGAATGGGTTAAGATAGATAGATGCATTGTCATAATAGAATAGATAAAACAAAATAGATTAATTAATTTTAATTAGCTAAACACGTTAAACATGACTGATCCTGATACTTTAAGAATGCAAGCTTTCAACGATGGGGTACAAGAGGGTGTTAGACAGATGTGGGTACAGTTTGATAGTACGCAAAGGGAAAACGAGGAACTCAAAAAGCGTGTTCAAGAAGCTATACAAAAACACTTCGATGACAATCAATATCTTAAACAAAAGGAAAAAGAACTGACTACAGAAGTACAGTATAAACATCAATATATAGAAGCATTAAATGCAAAGACCAATGATTGTGAGAGAATGAATAGGAATTTGCAAGAGATAACACAGCAGATGACCGCAATTGAAAATCACAATTCATATCTGTTAGTCAAAACAAGACAGCTAGAACAACAGCTAGCTGAAAATGCACAGAAGACCACAATTGAAAGGCAACAGTTCTGGGGTGAAATGCAGGAGAAAGATTCAGAGTGCAGACGAATTAAGGAATATGCGATAGAGTTTGAAACAAAATGCAACAAATACGAACAATTATGTGTCGAAAAAGAAGAACAACTAATGAAAAATGATGCATTGTTGAAACAAATTAAAACAAAAGGTAATCAAATGGTAATAACCATGCGTCAATTAATACAGGAATATACGCAATCAAAAGTAAATTTATCACGTAACCAAACCGAACTCAAATCAATGAAAACTAATATAGAACAATTGAAAGAGGAAATAAGTCGATTTAAAACAGAGACTGAATCAAAAGAGATTGAACTGCATGAGACCAAAGTGCAATTAAGCGGGCTTATCGATGAAAGAAAACAGTTAAAATCAAATATTAGAAAGCTTAATTCAGAAGTAACTGAACTTGAACGAATGAGAAAAGAAGACATTGAAAAGGCTAGTGAAATGCGGGAATCCACATTCCAGGAAGGAAAGGAAGCAGGATATCAAATAGGCATATCGCAATCGCAAGAGGAACTCAAGCGAATAAAATCAATTATAATTGACAAAGAAAATGCGATTGAAGAACTCAAAGCCAATGTCAAAGAATCGGAAAATGATTTAAACGTATTGAAAGACCACTATAATGAATGTCAAATCGTTCTTGTCGCTACACAACAACGGTTGCAATCTCATTCGTCAGATGCTGCGTCAGTAGATGACATGAAACGCGAGATAAATCTGAGCAAGCGCAAAATAGACGATTTAAACCACGAGCTAGCCTTCAATAAATGCAGTATTGACAAAGAACGACTAGACTTCAAAGACAAAACGAGACAACTTAAGAAAGAAATCCAGATATTACAGCGAAGAATCAACGATGGTGGATCGGACGGTAGTTCGAAAAAAGAGTGGCTAACAATGCGTGATGAAAGGTAAGCTCAAAAAAGGCTCGAGATTTGTAATGGTATATAATAAATGCAAAATTAATATATTTAATGAATCTATGAGGATTAATCCGGGTTAAAAAGTCACTAAAGTGATGAAAAAAAACAATTCAATTATATCCGAAGCATTTCATTGTAAGCACTTAGAACTTACATGTTAGCTTATATGTTCATGCTGTCTATTATATATTTATTTGATCGATAGACCTTTCTTAAATTACAGCGTAACCTCCGAAACTACTGATGACGAAACTATTCCAGAAAACCTGGATATCAAACATAGGCCAATCAACATTGCCAAACTATACCAGCGACTGCTCTCGGAAAGCTGGCAGGAGGCCAAACATGCTCTGGATAAAGTGAACCCAGAAAACGCTGCGGAAATGCACAAAGTGAAAATGCTTTTTCACATTATGATGGTATGTGTGATTTCATTTAAATCGATGCCATTGTTACTATTATCAAAATTACTATTTTATATAGGCGTATAACTATATATGTTAGCATATATTTAGAGGTATTTCACTGCACAAATATGCGAAAGGTTGCAAACAAACGTTTGATTGGCTTAAAATATTGCTTATAATTATTCAGTTTCGTTGTTCTAACATCATTTTCAGTTGAGTGAACAAGAAGCCAGCACTTTGTACGCTCACGTCGTGAGAGGTCTCAAGAAGACCTTACATGAACCTTTTCATGGCACATTGGAAGAGTTGGAAGGCGCCTGTGCTGCTCCGAGCGGAACCTCCACTGAGCATAGCCTATCACCAACTGCCCTGGCAGCCATCGCTGAGACGTTTAGGACGCATTCCGATCGAATCAATTTGAGTCGATTGACCGATGTAAGTTGTTCGAAAACGTACAATTATGAAATCGAGAATGTTTCAAACAAAGTATTGCAGTGTATGAAATGATTACGCTATTTAACCAGGGGTTAAAGGTTTTTCATTGAATTACAGGTTGCTTGATGAAATTGACGGCTGAATTAAAACACATACATCTCATTTATCATCAAGCTCATAGTTTGTATTGTCTTATCTCCATACAGCAAGTGATGGCATCCCTCAAGACCAAATACGCTGACAATGCAAGCGCCATTCCAGCGTATTTTGACCTCGCTGAAGTCACAGATTTCATTCAAGAAATGGCTCGCTTAGCATGGAAAATGGCGATACAGGTACCACCGCTGAACTTCGATGCTTCACAGATGGGTGATGCCTGGAGCGATGATGGGTCATTGGAGGCCGTTCCTGGATCTAAGTCCTTAGGTGATGGCGCTGTCATTCATTATTATAAGGCGCCTAAGCTGATGCATGGCCACATGGTTTTGGTGAAAAGGTCGGTGTCTGTTGAGTAACTTTTGCAGGACTTGACTTAAGAGTACTCTAGTTGATAGCGTTGTCATTTGTTCTATATGAAAGTTCACCGCACGTCATATTTCGTCCCGATTACATGAACAACGTTTTTCCGACGTCACGACAATGCCGGACGTGAGAAAGACATTCAAATTACTTAACGGCGTAAAGGGAAATCCTTAAAACGGTCATTTAGGATCAAATAAATAACCGTCATACTGATATTACTTCGAAAAATTTGTACGTCCAATTTTTATTGAGTCGAATACCACAATACATATTCGATGTTTGATCTTTACATGACGTTGGAAGAAACGTCTCGACGTGGAAACTTACTCGAGAGTGGATAAGTAAACAATAAGAAAAATCATATTTATCATTTTAAATTATTACAATTAATTTATGATATTCAAATATAACAATTCATTTGAAAGTTGTTTACAACTTATATTTCATTAGCAACTATTTGCATTTATTTTTAAATAATTGACGCTGCTTTTTAGCCCCCAACCGGGGCCTAGGGGCCCAGAGGGGGCTATAGGAACGGCTTCATTTTTTGGACCCGAAAAGTTACCAAAAAAAGTTTCGTCAAGGCCTAGCACTAAAACGGTAGCATGTAGGTATAAACATCAGTGGGAAGGATTGTGTGAAAAACACCAAGGTAGATGTGCGACCTTTTCATTTTTTTAAATGATGAATAATAAGTTCGGAATTTTGATTTTAAGATGGAAATTTGCAACTTTTTTGGAGATATATGACGCGCACAATTATGACGCAACACTTATGTTTAGCAACAGCAACAAGTAACAGTTCAATTGTGACGCAATAAATTCATTGTTGACTTGTCAACAATGGATTAAAAGCGCGACAATTGAAATTAGTATAAGATGTTATTTACTTAACGGTTGATTTCAATTTTTGATCAATACATTTAGATGTTATATTAATCACAAAATAATGATTTTATCAGAAATTATTATACTTAAAATTAAAATATGATGTTTTATTATAATAATTCTACCTGTTAATTATTCAACACTAATTAAAATATGTTGGCTTTAATCACCATATGAAGGATTCTCGATTAAGATATTCATTATTTGAGAATCACGAAAATTTAGGTTATATTCTTTCATGGTAAAAAAAATACATGTATTAGATATTTAGAAAAATAACGGATGAGGGAATAATGGAGAAGGAAATGGTAAAATATAAAGATTAAAATGTTGAAACAAAAACGGGGATGCAGA
>LQRL01016150.1:0-13094 GCA_001703475.1 Hydroides elegans | reverse complement strand
AGCACGTCCTCGCAAAAACAAATGGTGATATTAAGCAGTTGGTCAGAGATAGAAACCCGTTTCACACGCGCCACTGGCGTCCTAGGAGTGGTCAGTCTGAGCATAGGGCTCATTCTCAGGTTCCTGTAATAAGCAAGGGAGTGGCTAAATACCATGTATTCGTTTTAGAGAAAATGTGCTTTAACCAGCTTTTTAGCTTATGTTTCTGACCATATTATGATTTTTTCGAGATTTTTTTCCTAACAAACCGTGTCTTCCAATATATTTCTTCTGGGTTACTGAACAGCTCATTCCGTTTTAAAACGATAGCCGCGTTTTGAATTTCAAATAAGGAATCTTCTATTGGAAGGGGTCTGTTACGGAAAAAGTTGTAAAGCCAGTTTTTTCTGAATTCATACAAATCGGTCATTTTAGATAGTGTTAGCATACCTTTAAACGGTTAGCATTGCTTTTAAACAAATGCAGAGAATGTTATTTAAGTCGGTAATTAGAACTAAAAGAAGATACAAACTTGAAGGCAATAGAGCAACCAAATGTGTCATTCAATATTTAGCAAAAACGTTACAGAATAATGTTATAGCTAAAATTCGATATTTGCTAAGGTTATGTCGCATATTCGAATGAAATCAAGGCGTTTGAAAATTCCTAAAATGGCACATTTAGACGCACATTGAAGCGACTTCATAGGGCATTAAAATACACGCAATATCCACAGATGGTTCAAAGCGTCGGGTAGCTCTTTTTTACTCAAAGCATTAGAATTCTATGCTAAACAATTCTTACAGAACTGTTTTACCAAACATAATTGATCGAATCTGACATATGTTTGTATTGTTTTTAGTATGTACAAATCTAACAATGTTTTTAATATTTTAACAGCAACTTTTATGTTCCTCTAATGAATACTAATTTTCTGTTATACATGGTTCGGTCTTATGCTTGAAATGTTTGGTGCGCCCGGTTCATATTCTCTTGATTAGTAGTAGCTTTTAATGTTCAGATATTTTAATTCATTTATTATTCATTTCCTATAAATTGTATGAATGTTTTATAATTATCATATGAAAAAGATCAAAACAACTTTGTGTAAGAAGAGCCAAGGAAATATGTTGTAATATATTTTGCATATTGTTATAGAACGCATCTTTGGTTTGATTCGACGGGCCTTAAAGATAACTGACAGTAAATTCTCTCAAGACCAAGCCCAAAAGACAGCGATAATTAATGATAACATTGAAAGAAGCCCTTCTGACCAGGAACTGAGCTTAAAATGCTTTCACTATTTTCATCTAAGTGAACATCACTTTGGTCAAACAAAAGTCAGTAGCCGATGGCCAATCCCTACTGATTGTGTTTGTGTCCATGGAAGTAAAATATAATAGTTAAACACATATTTCAAAAGCCCTTTGCATCTAATTATATCTTGATAAATACTATATTTCTTTTCGAAACTATTTCATATGTTCATATTAACTCGTCAATCATCCATAATAATAATTTGCCATAAAGTAACCACTAAAATATATTATTTTTAAAAAGTATATGCCATTAAAATATATAACAATACCCTGGGTCTTGTTTTCATGCCGAACGATTGTTGAATAGCCGGATACAGAGTATTCATTTTTTTATTTAAAAAAATAGGTTTAATGTTTTTAGAGATATTTGTGTAATTGTTATTCGCTCGTAATTAGAGAAATGCACTATAAATGATAAAATTGCATTTCTTTTTTAATCAAATGACTAAATGAGAGAGAGAGAGAAAAGCTATCTCGATGATTTTGGGAACATTTAAAAAATTATTCCATCGACATAAGGCATGGTTTTAAAATATTTAACGAAGGGACCATACAACAAACTTAAAATCAATTTATGTTAATTCACTTTTATTCACCTGTCATATTTAATATAAAAGGTTTATCTTCAAATAAAGATATATACGATCGAAATAAAATGCAATATGTGTTGATGTATTTTCAAATTAATATGTTAAGTCATTAATTCCCAAAAGACACAGCAGCATTCAAAACATCATATATTCAACTTGATAATTTTATCAATCTCTCATCACCAACAATTATGCAGAAATCTAAAGGTGAAAGTAAGAAAGCATGTCGGACTAGTCTTTGCATGCAAACCACACAATGCGAGCAATTCTTTTAATGCACAGAGAGACTAAATGGACTTCGTGATTTCAGCGCTCCACCGGTTGGCCTTTATGGTGAAAATCTTCGCTTCAATCGGACGTTTCATCACATTAAGTTATTAGAAAACGAGATATTATGAGAGAAATTCTATATTGTTTTTCTTAATGCATTGTGTCTAGTTTTTCAAGTGTTTTTCATTAATGAAATAGACTGACCGCAGTGATATTGCAATAAAAAAATGAAGAGAAGAGTGGTCATATTCTTTCTATTGTTATTTTTTTTAACAAAAGGGATATAATTAACTACAATAACAGCTGTATTTGGCACCAATCAACTTTAGAATAAAATGCCTTGAAGTGACAACAAAGAGAGTATATGAAAGATACATGGTCAGATATTAAAGATAGGTGGAATCAAATAAGTAAGCGATTTTGATAAAGGAAGATTGATTATAGTAATTGAAGCAAACAAGCCAGTTTTCGGTTGGAATATACAGAGTTTGGAATTGGTTGCTGCTTTAAACAGTTTTTTTTTAAACATTAGCGAAATCTGGTGGTGCACATATGTAAATTTATAGAAAATCATTTTGAAATCGCATTAATTATGATCGGTTAAAAATAATAAATAAGAATGATTATATATTGTCACGGTTTCGAAATCAATGGAATAGATAATCATAAAGAGCCTGAAGTAATTTTCAAAGTAATTTCCAAAATCGACTTATGGTTGGATATTCGGTAAGTAATGACATTCTTGTTAACAGCTTTAATCTTAAACCATCATCTAACGCCACTATTCGCTTCTTGATTATTGTGATAATTAAGGCTATAACCATCAAGCTGTTATGAAAATTGGATTATTGACATAAATACATTTGTATTTGTAAAAAAAAAGAATTCTTTGTAACTGTAGCTATTCAGTTTTTTTTTTTTTAAAGATTGGCTCGAAAATCACCACGTTCACATGTTGGATACCGAAAAGGATCGAATAGATAAATGGAATTATTATTAAGGTTTTGCAGTTGCTGAACATAATATACGTTTTATGATACTAAAAACATACGCGGATGTTAAGAAGCTAACCGCTAAAACACATATGACCGGTTGCGCTCCGAGGTGTTAGTCCCAAGCTTGAGCAATATTTTTCTTGCTTCCAGAGGCCAAAAACTGATATTTTAATAATGATTTTTATTTAGCCCAATAATAATGTTCACAAATAAATGTTCATGAATATATACCTACTGATAGGAAACACGTATTTGACTGAAATGAGTGCAACCGGCCATAAGTATATTCACGAAAAAAACTATTGTTTTGCCTGGGGTCATCCCAGGTATTGCTTAGCTGTAATGCATTTTGCAGCTGGCACCATTTTCTGGATCAGAGTGTGATACCAATAAATATCCTTTTTTATTAGTTCAAATGCAGTTATTAAAATGCATAATCCTATGAGTGACTTGCCGCAATGAGAGCTTTTTGAAGTATTTTTTTCCCTAACATCCCAATTTTATTTATTTCAACACGTGTTGTATTTGATTATTCATGAGAAATCATATTAGCGCCATAATACTGATTTGGTTTTTGAAAACTCTGTTCGTTTATGAGTTTCCCATAAAGAAGTGTTATAAAAAAGGCTCGGAACGTTTCAAATATATGTATGGCCAATCCTCCTATCTTTTCTTTAAAAAAAAAATTTAATGTGTTATTGAGTTTTTTAATATAAAAGAACACCTTTTCTTTGACTTTGGTGTATTTATCATAAACATTAGATTTCCCCCTATAAACTTAAATGTATTAAATGCATTAAAGAAAGCAACACTTAAAAAAAGATTATAGTGTGCTTTAATCTATATTATCTAAACACTATTCGTAAGATGTATGTGTATGTTTACCATTTTATAATATTATGAGCCAAAACAAAGTCAACGTCACAGTGAACAACTAACTTAGAATAGGTGAAACAATATATTTTTTTTTTCAAGCAAATAGTGCGCTGATAAAAGCTGGAAATCTCCAGTCACATATGTATAAAAAATATAGCAATTTAGAATTGTATCCCATCTGTTTGGCGCCTTTTCTATATTTAGTTAAATTGGCGCGCACCTTTTTTTTGCGTAAACGCGGTTTACAGTTAAAAGTAAAGCTAGACTTACAACCGGCCCTACGGGCATTTGCCCGTTCGGGCCCCGCAGTTTTTTTTTTACATTTGCTGATCACAGCAGCCCCGCAGAACACCTTCCAGTCGTTTAAGTGCGGGACACCTGTGTGTCCCGTGTTCGCTCCGTGCTTGCTTCCCGCGGGCTGTATGCGATTCTGTGATCGTAGAGCACCCGCAGAAAAAAAACGTGCATACACGAACGGGCAGTCTACACACAGAAACCTGTGCGTGTGACGTACGGCCGGTTGTAAGACTAGCTTTAGACTTAGCAATAACAATAAACAGAATTGGGCCTTACTGAAAGTGATGACGAACGATGCATAACACTAAGGGTTTCTAATGCGTAGAGAAATCCGGTAGATGCTGTGTTTTTAATGGATTCTTGTGCTATGTCTCCATGTCATCACAATATTGTGAAGCTCTATCCAGACACAATGGTCCGCACAAATGTAATATAGCTTATCACAGGTATGAATGAGGTATGGCTTTTCTCGTGTCTGGTTGCACTTTCGTTTTCACTGAAAGACGGAAATCATTTATATCATGAATTCATATATCAAGTTCATTAACAAAACACAGATTTGTCTTATACCGACAAAGTACCCAGTCTATTCCTGGTGCAGTTGAAGTAATTCGGACCTTGACCATCAGAATTAAGTTCAGTTAGTATATGACGAAAAACTGATCGCTATAAACTAAAAAAATATATATATATCAAAGAGGCATAAACGAAAGGGGGCTTGTAGGCAATATTTTCTTACTCCACTTAATGAAAAAAAATAATTCTGTTCCTTCATTATTTAGCACACCATTGCGACGTGGCACCAGCCCCATCATTCTCTATTCGCTTTTCTGACAGTGCATGGAAAAACAATTTGCGTTTTGTAGCGCTAATCCTTCGGGAATATGGCAATCAAAGCGCCGTGAAACACTCTCACCATTTGGCTGACCAAGCCATTTATCATCGGTTTCTCTCATAGAGTGAGGAGCACCCCAAGATACAAAAGTTGTTAAATCACCTTAAATTGACGCTATGAATAAAAAAAAAACATGCAAGAAATTGTTTTAGAACATTGATAATGCATACAATTATTCACTTTTATTCCAAGCCAGCTGAGCTTTTCCTAATTTTTTAAGCAAATAGGGGCAGAATAGAAATGTATCTAAACTTACCCACTATCTATAAGAATGAACAGTATATTTGACATTTCTAACCAAAATGTATTCATTTACAAGTTATTATTGTCTATAACGAAATTAAATATATTATGAAAAGGTGTTCCTGAAATTCCCAAGCTAAAAAGCCTGGACTTGCATGGGAACATCTTCTGTGAAGAACGGCACGTGAGGTGCCCTTTATAGAGTGTCCGTACCGGTAGTTTTGGGGTAGTGTGTCCATTTTTCATTTCGACATTATTTACATATTATGCAGTTATAATGGAATCCCAATCCCTGCATAATTTAAAGTAATGGGCTATTTTTCTCCAGTTACGCCTAGATGCTGTCCTTGTTTTAATAACTAAAACTAATTATCGGTGCATTCACGTATCTATAATTTTCTCATTACATTAACGTTATTAAGAAAAATAACTACTCAAATATTAACCGGCGTGGAAAAAACAGGGGGCGCTCACGTTCAACTTTTCTAAATTCACACAAAAAAACATTGGTACCCTCTCCCCCGTCCGCTCTTATTTTGTGTACCATTGGCGCCCCAAACATTTTCTGGATCCGCGCCTGGATGGTCTACTAACTGAAATTATATGAAACTAAGGCGACAATATAAGAAATGCGTCACGTGCCTATATAAGCAACATTATAAGATCTTTCTCATTTCTCCATTTCCTGGATCAGCGACTATTTCACACACGAAAGGGCTCGTGATGGTTTTAGAAAAGCCAATTAGATAGATGCTTCTCTGCATCTTTGAAGACACAACTGGTATTCTAAGGTGGTTATAGTGCTTCGGCTAATGGTGTGGTCGTGTAAAATATCACATGAAGAGACAGTCTCTTGCTTAAATATCAAATGATGAATTTTCGTTTTAAAAAAATTGTGGGAATTCGCAAAAAATACTATTAAAATAATCTAAAATTACGTTCGCCGCTAGTACATCAGGGTAATGATATTTTTTCGGGTCTAACTTAATGAGGTTTTTCAGACGTTTACTTTAATAAATCCCAGAGACAGCCGAATGCAGGAGTATATCGAGCAACTCGAGCCCCCATTAAATGTCTTAATTGCATTTTTCTTTGATTAGTTTTTCGCAATCGCGTTTTTTTAATCTTATTAAATCAACCAAAAAATATTCGGCTAAAATATTAGTTTTTTGTACCGTAATGATTGGAAAATAATCACAGAGACATTTCTTAGATATATTAGTCTTTGTGAGAGAAGGTATTTGTAATATTTACATCGATAATAGTCATTATCGCTTGTTGATCTTTTCTTGAACCATTTTATACATTATCCCATTACAGGTGACTGCTGACAACATGATTGGAAACAATATAATCGCATTGCGCTACATGGCTGCGTTCATGGAGAAAATATAGATACAGTGAGAGAAGAGAGAGAGATTCAAGAATCCCATTCGATATGGATAGAGGCTTTAGAGTTTAAGAATTATAACGCTATACATCGATATTAACCATAAGAAGAAATAGGTATCTAACATACATGTGAACTAATTGCAACATTCTTGTATGATGGATAATTATGAAATGATTAAGACGTGAAAGCGCAACGGTTACCATGAAATATTGAATCATTTAGAAATTATTATACATTACTTGATTGAGAAATAAACGCAAATTCAAGCAAACATTCATGATCCCATTTATATTAGAAATAGTTTGCGTATAAGTTCACCTTTGGAACTTACGGATTATCAAAGGAACCCTAAACACAACACTTGTCAACCATGGCGTATGACACATTTCTAGCGTTTTTACCCCACGGGACACTTAATGGCGAATATAATATCTCGGATATATCTCCAATGCAAGAAACAACGGAACACGATCTTAGTGATTTGGATCCGGAATTTCTAAAGCTTTGGCTTTGTTTAAAGGATACCAACAAACTGAATAACTCGTATCCAGAAACAAATACATCATGTGACCATAGTGGCTTTAAAGGTGGTCGCGTTTCATATGGTAATTCAGCGGAATACGACATACTGAAATCAAACGCTTACGCAATGACTATAATATTGTGTTATATTATCGTAATATCGTTCGGTGCACTTGGGAATATTATGGTTGTCTTGACCGTTATAAAGGCAAAGAAGATGTGGAATGCAACTAATATTTTCATTGCTAATTTAGCCGTAGCAGATATTTTCGTGTGTGTGTTTGATTTACCGCTTTCCGCCTACTATCAAATTACTGGCCAGTGGATTTTCGGAGCAACTCTGTGTCGGATAATTCCTATGGTGTTCGCAATGGTAGTGTATAGCAGCACGTTAACTTTAACGATGATCGCAATTGATCGGTATATACTCGTAGTCCATCCACTGAAAACGAAAATGACATTGAAAGCAGCGTTCATTTTTATTTTCTTAATTGCCATAATTTCCTCCGCCGTCGCTTTACCAATAGCGGTTTATGGACATTATCAAATATATGATGATCGAACTTTGAATGTCTACAGACAACTATGTTATGAACTCTGGCCAACGATTACACATCGTCGGGTATACACAATATTAACATTGTTATTTCAGTACTTCATTCCATTAGTAGTTATCGGTGTTTTATACGTGCGAATATTCTTGAAAATACGCATTCGCATGCGAACCAAGCGCTGTAGTCGGCGAACAAAAACGACCAAAATGCTGGTCGCCGTGGTTACCGTGTTTGCCATAACCTGGACACCTTATCACATCCATTCCATTCTCTCCGAATATGGAATCAATCCATTCGGAATCTATTATAAATTCGTTGACTCACTTCTCCGTGTCATAGCAATGAGTTCATCCTGTCTCAACCCATTCTTATACGGATGGCTCAACGAGAACTACAAAAACGCCTTCTTAAGTATTGTTCGCAAACCTACCGGTACCCCTATTGGAATACACCGCGAAGAATCAGACCGGACAATGACTCGATCCAACTGCCATCCCTCTCCTTCCCCGGTGCCACACCGTAAATGTGTCAACAGCCACCAAAAAGACAGCGACGAATCAAATGCAAAGTGCCACGGGACATTTTTGGAGCCGCCCGAACGGGTGCCCCTGAGGAAATTAGAACAAAATGGCGGTGGTCGCGGTGGCGCGAAAAAGTGCAATGGTTATCAGTCTGTAGCTGAAGTGGCTAATGATCCGAAATCCCCCGTTGTCATTGTTGTTATATTACATGACGATGATACTAGAAAGGCGGAGAGGGATAAAGAGAACAATAATATCGAATCTGGTGTTTGATATTGGTGTTTGAAATATCATATATAATCATTTCTAGTTCCATATTCATTATTTGAAGATAAATAATTGTTTTTCATTAATTGTATAATTTTTATCATGAATATACTTTATTCAGTAACTTGCTTTAAAATATTATAAATGTATATCTTATGTGCAATCACAATATCATTAAATTCCCAGCGATGAACTACATTAACAATAGTTTAATGAATTTGTTATATTACTAAAAGATATCTGATAAATTGTACATCATTTATTTAATTTTACACGAGTGCATTAATGTTTGTACACCAAGATATGATCTCAAAAATTGCATACACTTTTGATATGTAGCCTACTGTATATAACATGATATATTTAGTTTCTAAATTGTTATCTAATTACAAATAAATAAACTAAAATGTGTAAAAATCCTTTATATACTTAGTTTTAGTAAAGCAAAAATACTTTATTGTGGATATGATATAATTAGCAATCCTAAGGAAATGAGGTATGAAGTTGTGCGCTTGCGACATAAATGCTTACTTCCATACACGCTTTCCCTGAAAAAAATACTTATTTTAGTCTGTATTAATGTTAACGGCGTCTGGAGCAGTCCAAGTAGAATAAATATGAGCAACACAGGGGTCAATATAAAATAATTTC
Source organism: Hydroides elegans (assembly GCA_001703475.1). Taxonomy (NCBI): domain Eukaryota; kingdom Metazoa; phylum Annelida; class Polychaeta; order Sabellida; family Serpulidae; genus Hydroides; species Hydroides elegans. Next base: position 3,722 of record LQRL01016150.1, on the reverse strand, counting down.
GCACGATAACTTAATTTTGCATGATAACTAATGACGGTTTTAAAGTTTTATATGCGTTAAATGATTTACAAAGTTCTGCTATCGTTGTGCTTTCTGTCATTTCCTCCGAGAGAAGTGATATTAATTTAAGTTTAATATTGACAAAATATTTGCAATTATTTCGTATTATTGTTTGGGTAACGAAGGGGCGAGCCCGACTCATGCAATTATTCCATTAATATGGGTTATTTCAACTGTCAATTACAAACGTCAAATTTATACTAAAAAGGGCCTAAAAAGAAAATAACCACTATGTATTTCAATTATATATCCAAAACTATTCCATATCTCTCAAATAATTGTATACCTTATTGATATCTCGTGTGTGTGAAGTTTCGTTATTTTGGAATGTAGAAGGCTAGAGACTCTAGAGGATTTGCAACTTTTAGAATGGGCACAGCTGATGTTTAACCCATGATAGATTCTTAACTCAAGCATTCCCAACCAAAACACTTCGCATAAGTACAGAGGAGATATCAAGCTTCAATAACATATGAGATATTTTACAACCATGGGATATTTTGAAATATATACTAAAACACTTAGTGGTTACTTTGATTTTGGGCTGCGTTTAGACTATTCAGGATATTCTGAAAATATCATCAGATATGTAAACTTTTAAATACTTTAATATTTGTTCTTTTCGAGCTGTAAAGTATATGCATGAAAAAAATCGGCCTCACATAATTTCTTTCATTCATAATAGAAGGAAGTATCTTGATTCTGAGGGAATCTATAATTTGCGGACATGTGTTACTAGAGAATTATTTGATATTGTGATCGTGTTTTACTTGAGTGTGATAGAAAACTGGTTTCTCAATATAGTCATATGTTAGAAGCTTCTTAATATGAATAAATCTCAAATAACACGGGCCCGCAAATAATAGATTCACCGCAAAATCGAGATACTTCCCTCTACTATATTGCTCTTCCAAAAGCTCTGATATTTTAATCAATATATATTAGCTTGTGGAAAATGTCGTCAAATTTAGCATAACAATATCATAAATATGCTTGGTCAAATATATTTATCTCGATAATTAGTTTTGTTTTTTAAATTTTCGATATATAAAATGCATACACCTGATGCAGATATGAATTCCTTGCGAGGGGCGAAAATGACAATATATGAGTTATAGCTCTAAATTGGTGCACACTGGGCAACATTTCAAAAATCTGGAAAAATATCGGGGTTTTATTAGAAAACTGCAAATTTTTTATAACTTTTTTTTTTTGGAAAACAAATGTCAGCATATATTTCAATCTACATTTGTAATGCCATGTTTACATTAAAATTCATATTTTTGGAGATTTAGGCATCTAAAACGAAGATAACTGCCTGGTTTATGGATTTATTAGGCTAGGCCCAATTTAACAACAACCGTAGATGTTACACCTATTTTAGCAAAGCAAAATTTAAAAAGACTAATGTTTTGCATTTTCAAATTGTGGATGTATTTTGATATATACAATTTTATTTGTTGTCTCATTTCTGTTTGAATGAGCTTTTATTCAAAAGCGTTTACCAAGTAGATACTCGTATTCGGCTACATAGTGTAAAAACAAAAACACCAATCATGTATCGGACCCCCTATGAACAACAAGATGTTATCCGAAATCGAAAGTATTATTGTTTTAGTAAAACTCCAATGATAAAAAAAATGTGTGTTGAATTCAAAATACATTATTTTTTACAAGTCGTGTTTTCATTAACCAGAATAAAAAAATGAAGGGCTTAGCGCACACACTAGTTTAAAAAAGTATGTCTTAGAGTTAGCTACACAGTCGATATTTTGACAGGTGAACTTACATCCTTATTAGTATTAATGGCATGTGAAGAACATTAATTGAAGCATTTTGTATTTGAAAACTCTCAAAATACTGATTTCGAACGTGAAATTTACTGTTTTACGTGCATAAACTATTCCTTTGCTATAAATTTGTATTCCAATACAATTTGCCATACCCACGCCAAGTCAATATGCTTCGTGTATAAATCTGTCTTTTAGAATTAACATGTGAAAACCTAATTTTTCTTTATATCAAACATATAAACTGAATCGTGCATTAAACAATCTTTTGCTACAAAAATGTCTTACAAAACATATGTTTGGCCTAGAAGATCGGATACTTTCAAAGCCGTTTTACTCCAAACTACAATTTTTGCACTAAACAGGTTTGTGGACTTAGTTCCACAAATATATTCTGTTTTAATTCATTTGAAACTTTATGTATGTGTTTTTTTTTCAGTTGAAAATATGTTGGAAACTAGTTTGCTAAAAAAAAAAACAATTTTATGTATTTGTTACAATGGCCTACCCTTTCATATTAATAAAGATGAATTACTCATGATTTAAAGGAAAATCAAACTTATACAAATCAAAAATTCAATATAAATCAGAACTCATAATATAAGCTGAGTATTTTTTTAATTAGTTTGATTAAAATAGATAAATTACTTTCTAATCAAGGCAGTATTGGATGAAACTATTTTTGTAAATTTAACAAATACTTAGTTAAAATGGAAGCACTTTGATTAAGTATACCCGTTTTTAAAGAATATTTATTCACACTCATATGATTGATCAATTCATTTGATCAGTTGCCTATTTCAAGCATCTTCCTTGATGAATTGAGTTCTTAAGGCGATCAAACTTCCTGAATGTTGCTTACATATACATGTGTGAATGACACATCAATTTCAAGAATTAATAGCAAAGCATAGGAAGAGTTGTTGGAGTTGCTTTTACAATGCTTATTTTGCTTTGACTTTGACCCATATTAAACCTAGTCAATTATATAAGATTCTATTTTCTTATACTGTTATATGTTAGTGCAACCCAATCTCCTCCTTTTTAAGTTCCATACATGAGAGATAAATATTGTAAAAATAAATTTATCCATGCTATACTTCCTATATATTATCTTACATTGTATCAATTTTAGAAGTAACTCTGATCGATTCGGATTGCACCAACATGTTCTTAAACGAACGCGATGAATGAAGGCATGTATAGAGAAAACCAGTTTATAATCTTCAGTTGTCAACCGTAAAAAAAGTTTCGAAATTGCGTGTCATCCCGAGAAATCGATTATTTTTTCTAGCCTTAAATATGTTTTCATGTATTCGGATATTTCATTAGTTGATATGAATACTTTGACTTAACTTTTTAAAGTGTTTTTTTTTTATCAACGACGAAAATATATTCATTGTCGTCCATTTTATTGTTTATAAGTATGTTTTACGTTTCTATTTTGAAAACCTTCCAACCCTGGTGTGGGCGTCCACAATGCAACATTCACGAGGATTTACGCAGGTGCACGACAGGGTCGTGTGTAAAAAACAATTGATAAAAGAAAAGGTAATTACTGGATTAAGTAGACGTATAATTATATATTGTTTATGCAAATGAATTCCGTGAAACAAGAACATATTTCTTGCTAGAATATTTTAGCTGTATTTGTCTGTTACTAAGGGAATATTAGACTTTTACTATTGAGCGATAATACAATGACAATCAATTTCGTCACTGACTACTGAGCCAGTCGCATGCTGCCTTCACTTAACCTAGTCTGTTTGGTTATTAGGCCCCAACCCAAAAGGTTGGGGGCCTATAGGTTTGGGGTGTCCGTCCGTCTGTCTGTCCGTCTGTCTGTCCGTCATACTTTTTTGTACGGGCTAG
>LQRL01016117.1:0-11782 GCA_001703475.1 Hydroides elegans | reverse complement strand
AGAGCACCCAACAAACGATTCTTTAAAATTGGTATATTATGACTTAACTTGATAGAAGCAATTTCGATTGCACTTTAAAATAATTATTATTCCATAAATTAAATATTCTATGCATTAGATGTAAGCAAAGAGATTGAAACTCGTTGCCAGCAAAACTATACCAGCAATAATGAATACACCAGAATGTTTCATACACCTCTGAAATTACGAAATCTGTGTTGTTCAAAATGTCAATAACTATTTAAGAATAAAGAAAATTTGGTTTAATAATTTCATTCAATAGACCTTATTACTTGAAATAAAATCAAAAGTAAATTTCCATATTTATTATGTTCTTTAGCAATGCCAGCAAGGAAGATTTCCCAACAAAATGTATATTTCTCTGAATAAATCGCTGGGTACTCTTGTACGAGTCATTGAATCCCATGCTCTATATATCAATGGTCAATAAGTCAAAAGGCAAGGTATTTTGTATATGTTTCAAACAATTTACCATTTTCATTACAGAGGAATGCTTATAGGGTCAGCATATGTATCGTTTGCTTTGTGATGGCATAACGTTGAATTATTTGAGGGGCACTCAACGATTTAGTTCAAAATATGATCTCGATGTAGAGTCCTTTTTCAGTAAATGGACACTTTTTTACGTTTTTTTGACTTTGACTTTTGATATATCAGTCATTTGTATATTAATCTAAGTAACTTTATTATTTGACTTTAAGTTGCTGAACACCAAACCATTAAGAATAAGAATGTGCGGTTAAGTTAAAACATTGCATTTGGAAAAAATGGACTTAAAAAAAACGAAAACTTGTTATTTTACTGAAATATGACTATAGCGGTAATATTTTGGTGTTTCATGTTTTTTGTGAAAAGCGGAAAGGATAAATTTAGTTGTATTTAGCTCTTATTTACACTACAGAGTCTATAGAGTATAGACTTTATAACTTCAAACACAGCACATAGCACATGGACATTTATCTAGTCTAGTTGTGACTAGGACTAGTCTTGCGGTAAAAGGTTAATGATGGGGGAATCAATATTGATTTATCTAAATAACTGTTTCAAACCAATGTCTCTGAACATATTCATATTGGTTAAATAGCAAGTTGTCCGTTATATGAGTCAAATTGGAAGTGTCCATTAAGATTAATATGCTGATTTCATCCAATTGTTTATTCTGAAGTTGAAAGCAAGAAACCTCAATCAGGTGCAATCTATGTAGCAAGTCATATTTTAACCGCGTAAGATGTTAGTAATAAATAGAATCTGTTGTTCACCTTACCCTAACTGAATTGAGTGGCAAATATTTGGGAACGGTGGGAAATAATGAGAACGGTTGTTTAGTAGACGCACAATAATCATTCATAAACTCATTGCCCATTCTCAGGACACATAGATAGAATGTTAGTTCGTAATTTCAGCCGTCTGAGACAACAATTTTGACTTTGATGTGTCATGAAAATTTCAAAAATGGACAAATCATATACATTTTTGAAACCATTAAAAAGTCTATTTTGCTTTTGTGATTTCTGACAAAACTATTATCATTTGATGCACAAATGAACTATTGTCCCAAAAAGCAAATCTGAGATATGATTTGACCATTTTCGAAATTTTCATGACACATCAAAGTCAAAATTGTTGTCTCAGACGGCTGAAATTACGAACAAAAATTCTATGAGATAAAATTACAGACGTCAGTAGATGCATATGCCCAAAAGATAAAATCCGAGTTATTCAATTCAGCGAGTCGCCAATAGTTTTCTCAAATAACACATGTGCTGTGTGGTCATTTTGAAATCAGTTTTGAAAAACAACTAGACTTCTACTTGAAATAATTCAAAATATTATTTTTGAATCGTTGTCGAACTAACACTCTTCTTTTTTCTAAAAAAAAATATCGATACCTTCTTTCTATGGATTCTTTTAAAATATTAACTCCAATCTTGCTATATATTGTCAAAAATCTCAAATTATGTGCTGTGTTTTTAGTTATATGCACAATTTTTAATGAATTCGAATCCGCATTCTAATGAAACAGTTGGAACTGTACCATATATTAGATTATGAATAACAAGATATGATATTCTAACTTGTCTTGTACCATGTTATATTAATTTGATTTTGATATCTCAAACGTTTTTGGTTCACTTGGTATGCTTATTTATTTCGTAAAATTGCTAATTATGATCAATTATTAAACAATTATATTGTTTTATGCGGTCCGTCATATAATCCCTTTGAATTCAATGGTGAAAGCAAAGCACTGTTTTCGTCTCTATCAATATGAATTAAGGTCGTGATCAAAATCTTAATTAACTAGGTCAGTGACCTTGGATCCCCCGTGAACAATTCGTGGATGCAGGATGGCCAGTTTTTACTATAATTAACTTTGGAAATAACGAACTATTTTGCGAATAAACAAGATCTTGTGATGAAAGAAAAACAGAGTAACATCTTGCATCAACACTCACTTCTTTCTGAAGACATCTCTAGGACTGACGAGACCAGTTGGAAAAACGAGGCCAGCGAAACAAATATATAATTTAACTTATATTGCAAATATGCTTATTTAAGCACGATTTCTTTTGTAAGCCAATTCCAAATGCACCAGGCTCCCCAAATAGGTGTTAACACATATCATCTATTAATTTCCTGATTAATATGCTGATATAAGCATGATTGCTTATAAATATGCTTATATAAGCATACTTGCTTATAAAATCACACGCAAAATGTTTTTGGAGGGCAGCTGACGAGACAAGTGAAGAATGAATATAATTTCACTTATCTAAAAAATAATATGCTTATATAAGCATGTTTGCTTATATAAGCAATATATAAGTTCATACCACCTTAAGTACATACCAGCTTATATAAGTACATACCACGTACTTAAATGATAAATATCTTATATTATCAGGCATATTTCCTCTTTTTTTGCTACTTTTTAAAGTGCTCCAAAATTGACAAATTTCAACCGATCGAGATGACACCATGACGAGGCACGACTTTAGGCCCTGGTTTATATGTGTATTAAATTAAAAATCTCTGGCTCAATTCCTTCATACCAAACTCGCGTGCACAAAGAACTTAACATCGGGTGAAAATGTTAAAATCGACAATATACAAAGTGTTCCAGAATCGACAATTTGCAACCGATCCAGATAAAACCTTGACGAGGCACAAATTCAGACCTCGGTTTATAGGAGAATGAAATTTTCAACCGATCGAGATAAAACCTTTACGAGGCACGACTTCAGACCTTTGTTTATGCGTGTATAAAATTTGAAAGCTCTAGCTCAACTCCTTCATACCCAACTCGCGTGCACAAAGTACCCTATCTCAAGCGGGACAGACGGACAGACAGACGGACGGACAGACAGACAGACAGACGGACAAGCTCAACCCTATATCCCCTCGTTTTCACGGGGGATAAAAACAAGGTTAAGGAGCCTATTTAATTATAAGTAAGAAGTATTCTCCGATATTGAGCTTTGATTCAGCAACAAATACATGGTTAATCTTATGGGTTACCACCTAGCAATTATAAAGGTATTATGCAGCCGTTTGGGCAACGTTCAAAAATAACAACTACGAAGTGTCAGTTTGTCTTTATTTCGGAAATTACATATAAGTAATAGTTTCTAACATTGTTTCATATCTCGACCATCAGGAATCCCATGAACGAGTTTGCAACGCATGATCCGTAATATATCAGTTCACCTACTGTTGCGGTGTGATCACTTGCATTACGTAGCCAAACCTAGAATTGTAAGGTAACTTTGAGATATCATTTCCAACTATCGAAAAACTCCAATAATTGTCTAAAGCAATAAAAGTTTTATATAAACTTACAAAATAAATAGGACGATGGTTTAATTTGTTATGTATATGACGCATCATTCTAAAAGTTGAAAATATGGTTTATATCAAAAATAAAGGCAAAGGTTATGTTTGAAATAGTTTAGATTTGGTACATTGATCGAGACAATGGTTTTCATGGAAATGATTAATAGGTAATAACTAGGTGTAAATGTTCATATGACGTGATATTCTATCACTCGTGGCATCTGACCCTAGGAGCAAGAATCAGAGAGCAATATTATCAAGATATTATGAACAGCTTCAATAAAGATATTATCAATAGTATTCCACATAATAAATATTCGTAAAATAAACTGACCTTCTAAAAATAAAATGCATTACAATGTGCTCAAACAGAACACATCAAAGAATGGTAAATGAGACACATTTTATTCTATTTTGATATTTCAATTGGCTAGATCTATCTGCTGAAACTAGGTCATGGAAATTATTCAACAAATGGAGACGCCAAATATGTTTTTTAGAAAGAACTATTTATATAGAATAATCACAATTCGGAAAAGTTTTACGTAGTCTTTATTTAACCAGATGTTGAAAACAAGGAAATAAACATTAGGCCTATACCTAGAACATACAAATCGATTACAAGAAATGAACCGGTAGTTAGTGTGATCCTATTGCACTTTGGACAAACGAAACAAAGAATATTGGAACTCTCAAAAAAAAAAAAACATTCAAACCATAAGCAACAACATAACTTCTCATTAACTTCACTGCAGCATCACATTCTTAATACATACTCAAGAAAATACATCAATTTCGATACAGAACTACGCAAAAAATACGTGTTTTAAGCATAAAGATTCCAAACCGCTTAAATTTTCTTTTAACATTTTTCTCAATGAAATAAATACTTGATAAGCGTAAAATGAATGCATTAATTTCAATTGTAGCAATTTATGAATCGTAATTATCCCATTCTTAATTATTCAATTCATATGACAAAGATTTACAAAACACCATTTTGAATTTTTGATTGAAAAGAAATTCGTCGACTGAAGAAAAGAACACCGCAAAATATCTAATTACGCTCACTTTCACTCTTTAATTACATTTAGCCACACACATAAAATGCACTGATATATTGTTGACCAGTTGATGCTTACATGATTATACGTTGAATATTAACTCAAATTAAATGTCTGAATATATACATAGAAGCTATATAGTTCATTGTATATTTCATACCAGATGAATATACAGACTCTTGAAACCAAATAGTCGATAGAATAAAGTTGCAAATGACACGTTTGTGGATTTAAGCTATAACTTAATACCGGTTAGTAAAATTACCAAAAACACAATATTTTCATTAACTTCCATTCACTGAGTTAGCAGTCACTGTTGCCCATAATGAATTAATTTTTCTATGGTGAGAATATGAGATTACTCTTCAAATGATCATTCCGTGCATTAAACAGCGAAGGGACCAACAATACATTGCCTATATCCCTGATCTAATCACTAACTATAACCATCCCCTGCTACTGAATAATATAAATTAGTTTTAGATAAACCTATCGACTGATAGACTTGGCCATATCAATATTATTTCTCATACTTGACTGGTATCATATGCATGCACGCATAAACGATGACTGAAAGTCGTTCACATAATTTCAATAAATTTGCTCTCAATATACAATGAAGACAAGGAAAAATCACGAAAAGATTAAATAACTTCAATCAATGAAAAAGTTCAAAATCATAGGGCCCTAAATGTTAATTAAAGTGATCGCAATATAATGATTAAACATTAGATTCTTGCAACCTAACTCGTCCAGTTAATGCCAAAAGAACACAACTCAAAACTATAACGATTTATAAATACAAGCGCCATAACCTACTTTTTAAAATTTATTCATTTCATTCACAATATCATATAATATGTATGTGAGCTGACCAACGTATCAAACGCCGGAACATGAATACTGATTGAGTATTGCTTCAAATGTATGCGTTAATCAGATTGTTTTAACCTCGGAGATGCTAAACTTTCCTAATGAAGTATGTATCACAATACGCATTTAGACAAAGTTTAACAAGCGGGCATACATTGTAAATGACACATATTTGCATTTTCTATCAGATCAACTTCAGTTATATCTAATATTCACTGTATCTTACTGGAAAGCACGAAATTAAGCAATAACACCACGATTTCCTTTTCATAAGGGTAAATTTATTTAATGTGTACAGTTAGCGTTCCTATGATCTCCCCCACCTGATACTCCGTGATCCTTGCACAATACCCTTTCTGAAGATCTACATCTACATATCAAACCATACTTACTAATACCATTTATAAGCAAGTAAACTATGTCCCAAGTTTTATTTTAGTTTACATTAAATCACACAATATTATCTCTCACAGCCCCTATACTTTCCCCATTTAAGCCCCATTACCTCACATCCTCCAATCCGTTTCCCTCAGATCTTACTAAATTCTAATCCTCCCCACCTACAAACACCCATAATAATACCCCATTAGAAAAATCCTATACCTAAACATTTGGCACACTACTACTAAGGATCCGGCCAGTGATACTCAATAGTATCATATAGATTCTGACAATACGCATCTACTTGTTTCGCAGTACCGACAGCCATTTCTTTTCGCCATTTCCCGGCTATAGACTGAGACGTTCTCGCCCCGGAATTAAGCGTCTTTACCCATGATGAGATACTCTTAGGTATGGGTTCATCTATAAACTCATATATACGTTCGAGTTCATGCACAGGATGCGATACCATGTGATCGTATATCATTTGATATGTACTGCCCGGGTACTTTTCCTCCAAGTACCGCCGCGTTATAATATCCTTACGCGTCAGTGAACAGTACATTTGGGCCTCCCGCGCTACACCATTAGGCGGTACTGGAGAGTTCCGTAGTTCCGCGCCAAGCGAAAAATCCTCATAACTAATATTGCCATTTACATGTTGTGGCTGCGGTATGGCTCCCTTCGTATTTTTCAAAGCGCCGCGGGCGTCCTTAAGATTCGTGCCACCCTGTGTGGACCATCCGGATTTGATACGTGATAGCACAACAGAACGCGGATCACGGATTAAATGAATCACGCGCATATTGGGATATTTATCCATTAATCCGACAACGGTTTCCAGGTCCATCCGCACGGTTTTGATGACGTGCAGCGGTTTAGAGGTGCAGATCTTGTCGATTACGGGAACGCACTTGTTCATGACCTTTTGCCGTTGTTCGTCCATGCATGTCTTGTAGGCTTTGAATTCGGCGTCGGCGGGCAGGCCACTGAAAACCTGTTGCGAAAATGCGATATGGTTGAGTTTAAATATTTACACGTATAGTGATACTTTTCCACATGTATCAGCGTAGAAAAGTTATAAGAGTTCGGGGCTGAACTGGACATGACGTAAAGTGCTTGAGTTCTGACGGTATCGGGACGTATCCATGTTTTATACACGGAACACGAACATTATTTGTTACTCATCAGTCGCGGAGGGGCCATTATGAATTTGTGCTACGTTTTAGATATGACACGTATAGTGATATTTTTTTTCTAGATGAAGCTCTTTTACATTTCAATTGATGATCATAATGGATAGAGTCTGTAAATCATAAAAGAGTATTTGAACGGACGATAATTTATTTTTATCATCCAGTGGAGCTTAGAAGTCTATAATCATAACATTTATTACAAATTGTAATTCATCATCAAAACATGTTAAAGTGTATTTAGAGGTGTAATGGTTCTGAATCCTTAAGTTTAAATCTTAAACAAATTAACTAAATAAAAGTTCAAAATAGATAGTTTTTTTTCGAATCAAATCAATGTTCTTTAAGGCGCATTTTATCCGATTCGTTCATACTTATAACAAAATTATAATATCTAAAGAGAACATACGGCTTTGAGTTGCTCCAGGCAGTATTTCTGCTTCTGCATGTTTTGGCCAATACGCTGAGGACACTTGGCCTTAATCTTGGCTTGACATGTGTTCACAGAAACCTGAAATAAAACGGGAAATTAATTGATCTAGTTGTGTAATAACATAGAATACTTTCTAGAATCTATGGTTTCCCCAACCGAGCGATCCTTATAGCTAGGAGCGTGATTTTATAATATTGGCCGACTAATTTTCGCTTGAATTACGATCCTTAAGCCAAAATTATGAATATATCATAGCCATAGAAGTGATTCGTACTGTTTACTACTTATCCTTATAGATTCTATAACTTAACAGAAATTATTTGTCTTATTCATAACACGTCCTGGATATTTTCAATGCTCTATTTTTGATCATGCCATTTATAAATGAGGAAATTACGTGACAAAACACGATTGATGGTTCAATTTTTATATCAAAGACATGAAGCCCTCTATAGACGTAAAATGAAGCGAAAAGTTCCAAAATATTTTAGATGATAGATCAACATCAAACATGTTGTCGCTAAAAACATACCCCATTAATGTATTAATGTAATTTCATGACGCGTCAATGATGTGATAATAGAAAGCTTATATGACAGATATATTTCAATGAGGTAACAGCAGCATAAACCATGCCACATGACACTGTATTATTTGCACTTTATGATGAGTAAAAACAACGTTAAACTAGGTTAAAAGAAAAGGGCTTACAACAATATCTAATTATCAATTTATTTTACCTAGTTCTGGCACCAGGTGCACTTAAATCAATGTATTAATGATGTTATTAACCCCTATGTCATACTCATAAAATGGCGCTTTATGTTCTACGTTTGTGTGTATAATAAGGTCGGAGGCTCGTTCGTTTGTTTCGGACATTTTTTCAGAGTTTAAAATCAATCACAACTCACGCGGTAAAAACACTCCAAGTTATTTGGACAACCCATGGCATCGCGAAGTACCGGTTACCTTTGATTTTTGTAAGCTTTAAAATATGGGGTATAAAGAGATACTCATATGCAAATACATCTATACAAGGAAGTATTTGTGAAACACGAAAAGGCCCCAACCGCCCCCCGATTCGAAGGGGTTTTGACTATCTCGTATATGCCCATGTTTTGGAAAATCCAAGATTTTGGGCATTTTTGGCCAACTTCCGGTGGCCGAAACTGTCAAAAGGCACATTTACACACCAATACCTTTCATTTGAGCCTATTCACATGCCGCTACGACCATCGGTTAAAAAGAAACAGCCTTGAAAAGCTCATATTTAAAAAAAAAACCGCTGTTTTTGGACACTTTCGGCCAATTCGGTCATTTCCGGTGGCCGAATCTGTCAAATGGCACATCTACAGGCCAAGACCGTTCATATGAGCCTATTCCTGGGTCTCGACGACCATTGGTTACAGAGAAACAGCCTGGAAAACCTATGTTTAGAAAACCCGATTTTTGGACATTTTGGCCTATTTTGGCCATTTTCGGTGGCCAAATCTGGCCGAAACTGTCAAAAGGCACATCTACAGGCCAAGACCGTTCATATGAGCCTCTTCCCAGGTCTCTACGACCATTCGTTACAGAGAAACAGCCTGGAAAACCTATGTTTAGAAAAACCGATTTTTGGACATTTTGGCCTATTTTGGCCATGTTCGGTGGCCAAATCTGGCCGAAACTGTCAAAAGGCACATCTACAGGCCAGGACCGTTCATATGAGCCTATTCCCAGGTCTCTACGACCATTCGTTACAGAGAAACAGCCTGGAAAACCTATGTTTAGAAAAACCGATTTTTGGACATTTTGGCCTATTTTGGCCATTTTCGGTGGCCAAATCTGGCCGAAACTGTTAAATGGCACATCTACAGGCCACGACCGTTCATATGAGCCTATTCCCAGGTCTCTACGACCATTCGTTACAGAGAAACAGCCTGGAAAACCTATGTTTAGAAAAACCGATTTTTGGACATTTTGGCCTATTTTGGCCATTTTCGGTGGCCGAATCTGGCCGAAACTGTCAAAAGGCACATCTACAGGTCAAGAACTTTCATATGAGCCCATTCCCAAGTCTCTACGACCATCCGTTACAAAGATACAGCCTGGAAAAGAATTGATGACGGACGGACAGACGGACAGACGGACACCCCGAATCTATAGGCCCCCAACCTTTAGGGTTGGGGCCTAATAATTGATGCAGATGGTACGTATACTGTTAAGAGACCGGGATTACAAGTCACTCAACATCACATACCTTGAACTGTTTAATGCATGTTCAAAAACAACATCCCGGTACCGAGTACCGGATACCTTCTATTGTTTCACCTCCTAGATAAAGAAACTTCTACATCCACATGCCTTAAGTTGCTTAATACAAGTCGTATACGGTTGCGCCTGCGTCTGCCTGAAACTCCACCAGAATTCGTGCACCAAATATTCGCTGATCATGTTCTTGTAGTCACACGTGAAGATCTGCTCGATCAGGTGTGACACGGCCTTTTGCTCGTAGGGTGGCATCACTCTGTTAGAAAAAGAAATTGAATTCCAGAAATGAAAAGGTATCAGTATATTATAGGAAAATGGTCAATATTTATTCATGGTAGAGTTTGGTGATGGGGTGGCCTTGAGCGACCAGGCTCTTTGCTCATAGGTTGGCATTACTCAAAATTGAGGAGAAAAGAACAGCAAAATCAAAATGAAGTTTTAGATATGACAGGGACAGAGAGAGGGTTTCTTTCTATTAAAAAATTGATATAGAATAAAATATGTTTTTTTTTTCTTACGGGCGACCCTGTAAGCGATGAGCTAGCTAATAGAATTTTCGATTTAAGGATAAGACATATGGTGTACAATCGTATTTTTTGCCTCCCTGACTTTTCCCAGTTGAATTATTATGATAATCAGCTTCTTAATTTAGTTTTTGTTTTGATTGCTTTGTATCACAAGCTTTAATTCGTGTTAAACATGTAGATTTGCACTTCTATCGGTGATGAACATGTACCAGCATCATATTCAATAATAAATTATGAATATCACACATTTCGCTATGTTTATTCATAAAGTTCCATCAAATGACTTTTTTACTAATTATATTATTTGACTAACTTTTATCTAAATAGAGGTGGACTGATGTCGGGGTTAATGCTAGAAATACTTCACTAATTTCGCAGGTGAATAAATCAAACTCGTGCTTTACTTTACAATCAGGGGTAAAAAGGATTCGTTCAGTGAACCCAACACCCCCATCCAACTCAGTTACACTTTTGAAATATAAATGTATTTATAATACATGCACGCATACATTTTTAATATCATAGAAAGTAGAAACATTCCTACACGCAAATGATCAATCACAATAAATAACTTATGTATAGAGACTAATTTAGACCCCAACTAGAGCGGCTCTTCAGTTTGACTGTTACAATAAAATTGCTACAATTGTATGTTCAACAACCCATTAATATGTAATTATGTGAATTTAATTTAAGAAGTTACAATTTTCATTGCACATGCTTGCTTTGCACTACAATGCAAATATTTTTTTTCGCAAAAATCGATTCAGTATTACCGGTAGATCAGTTTACATTCCTAGTCCCCCGCCCTTGTGTCATTTCTATCCCTGTATATAATATCTATAAATATCAAGCTTAGCTTCAGTTCAATCAAATGTCGTCTAAGGTAGAGTCAGTAATATCATAAGACTCTTGATATCCCAGGTGACTTAATCAGTATATTCATATGTATAATATTACGACACTACATAAGTTGATTAATGATTGATAATGGTCGCTGATTATAACAGCGTAGTTTGCAATATTTCACTATTTGGAAATGTAAGTTAAATAAATTCGCAACATAATTATAGGTTACCTATAAACCAATTTACACTTATATGTTTTTTAAGCGTCAAGCAAATAATTTGCTAATTTTCTATAACTCTCCTACTGCTATAGGAGTTCAAATGCTATTTCATGATTCGATGTTATGTTATCTTT
>LQRL01016111.1:0-15200 GCA_001703475.1 Hydroides elegans | reverse complement strand
GCGGTGAAATAGTTGTCGTTTCTCTATATTCTCTTTATAAGGGGTGCTGAGGGGTTGCGCTTTGAGCGACAACTTTTTCACCGGGGACAAAATCAATAATGTGCGAGATTGTTTCGTGGTTTTGTTTACATTTTGTATTAATTGATTATCAACTAGCTATCTTGTGTTAATATATAAGGCATGGTAAACATAATGCTTATGTCTTCTGCTAATGATGCTGGTTGATAAAATTAATATATTTCTAATGAAAACCGATAAACCTTAGCCTCAAACACCCTTTTGATCGTTTTTCTAAGTAATAAAAGACTTGCCTTTTCATTCTTTGAGCTGATCGGACAATATCGGTTCAAAGTAAAACGTTTTAACACATATAAATATTACCCCTCCACAGATTATAGTGTGATTTATGATGTTTTTTTTTTCAATTAATATATAAAAAAATAAAATATTAATTGCATATTTATTGTTCCAATAAATGACGGGTTTAGCATTGCCTTCTTTCATAAGCCTTCCTTCAATTAATAAACATGATAAATTGCCATGAAACTCAGGGGATTAGGATCAACTCATAAGTGGAGGGGTGGTGTTTACATAGCTAAAGGGGTTAGATAAGAAACGACAACTTTTTGACTGCGACAACTTTTTCGATGCACCGTTCTCATCGAAAAAGTTGTCGACAACTATTTCACCGCGACACCGGACTGTTATGCATAGATTTTATTCACATAAGTCCCTCGATTTTCGATATTCGTATATAATATAACTTTTTTTGCTCGATTGACCTATACGAATAACGATCACATTTACCATTTATCCAACACGTTGTAAACTCATCAACAAATATTACCCCAACCTAGTGAACATCCTCAGGAAAGTGCCCTTGAAAGTTTTAAAATTATTTACATGAACATTATTATATTAAACGCGAAAATTCGGGTAGCCGCAGTAAATCAGGCAGTAAATAGATAAAGTCACATATAGAAGGCATTTCAAGGAATGATTGTTGTGTTTTGTTGGCCTATTTCATCATTTATGTTGTTATATCCCTTGATATGAACAATTAATATGTATTTGTGTGTATCATAATGGTAAACACGCCTCAAATAATATTAATATTGCTCGGGTGCCGAATAATGAAACACCGAAATTGGAGGGTGCTATTTTTCAAAGTCCTTATAAGGTCTTTTCTATGGTTGTAGGGCAAAAGCCCCGTAGGGCAAAAGCCCCGTAGGGCAGAAGCCCCGCGATTTTTGCAGCTAGGGCGAAAGCCCCGTTATACTTAAACGTACACATTTTCATAATTTAGTAAATATATCGATGATATATTTTTATTCACGCAAACCAAAATTATAAGTGCAACTATTTACGACTCAAATACATGATCTCATTAAACGGCCCTGTTATTTACATGATCGGATTAGCTGGATCCTTGTATGGATTTAGAATTTTCGCTATTGATTACAACATTTACTCGATAATTGCAATCAGCGATGCGAATTCAACATTTTTATTGTGCCTTCGTTTAATAGCAATGATTATTCAAAGCCATGAAATAAAATATATTTGCGCTTATAGAAATAAAAAATAATTAAAATTATTTTTGAAATCGCGGGGCTTTCGCCCTAGCTGCCAAAATCACGGGCTTCTGCCCTACGGGGCTTTTGCCCTACGGGGCTTTTGCCCGCGCACCCTTTTCTATCTTTTGAACTTTTATGATTTTAATTATATATATAAAGTATAGAATTATGTTATATTTGAACTTTTATGAATTTAATTATGTGTTTAAAGTATAGAATTATGTTATATTTGTTTGAATAAAATATATGATATTTTGATTTTTCACTTTTTAAATCAAAGGAACATTCAGTAAAAGACAAATTTGGCCTGCCGAAGGACGAGACATGATTCTACCATGCATTTGTCATCAACGATTTTGGCTACTAACCAAGTACATTTATTTATCATACAATGTAAGCAACCCAACTGAATTGATATAACTCTCTTATGTTATATGTTTAAATAGAGGGCAGTGACGACGAGAGTGTCATCCATGTGCGCAGGCGCAAAGCCCTGCTCATCACTTCACCCGAGCAGTCACCAGCGCTAGGATCCTTAACGAGAGGTAAACTATGCTTGTATAAATCAATTCGTGTATGGGGCTTTTTATCCCTGTTTATGAGTGGGTCTACATAATTCATTTGAATATGATGAGACCGAGAAGTTCATATTATATGACTACTCGCGGCATGACCAGATATCTCTCAAATTCTCCTTGTAAGAGTTCTTAGACTGAGGCTTTGTACAGAATGAAATTTTCCATCCTTAAATGTAGCGCGAAAAAAAATGGAGCTTGAGCCAATGTATACTTAGCACAATTAATTATTTGTATTGGACTCCGTTTTGACCTAGAGGAGAGTATCTGGTATTAAATTGAAATAAAACTATTGAATCACAATTTTCAATCAATTATCTTTAAAATACGAAAGTTTCATAACCAGATAACAATTATTCCATGTCCAACTAACCATTTAAAGTGGCAAGGGGTACCCCGAAAAAGTGACAATTTGACCATCTTGGTGTTTTTTTATTCGCTATTATGAACAATGGTAGCGTATGAGTGTTAAAATAGAGTTTGATTTTTCTTTGGTTGATTGCTTTGGCAAGACATCTAATCATGCTTAAAACAGAAGCATTTGTGACGATATTGAAACCAAATCGTTTTTTTGGTTGTTCAAAATGGCCCAAGTCATAGCCAGACTTAATGAGGTCTAGAGGGCCATAGCTATCGGTCAGCAACAGGAAACAAGAGTGAGATTGCAAGGACAATGGGAGTATGTCAACAGCGCTCTTCCCAAGAAGTTTATGGCTACCGGAATTGTGAAGGACTTACCGCGACCGGGGCGCCCGAGGGTTACGACGGAGCAATAGGACCGTAAAATCATTGCCACCGCTTTTCAAGTAACAGTTTTAAATCAACATGAAATCATGCAATTAAAAAAACTGTTGGCGTTATTTATTCTTTAGTTTTTGTCGTGAGCTGACCGGTAGCTAGACCCTCTGGACCTCATTAAGTCTGACTCGGGCCTGATTTGGGCCATTTCGAAAAATGATTTGGTTGCAATATCGTAACCAATACTTCTGTTTTAGGCATGATTAGATATCTAGTCAAAATATTTAACCAAAGAATAATCAAACTCTATTTTCACACTTATACGCCACCATATTCCATAATAGCGAATCAAAAACACACCAAGGTAGTCAAATTGTCACTTTTTTGGGGTACCCCTTGCAACTTCAAATGGTTAGTTGGACATGGAATTTTTGTTCTATGGTTACGACAATTTCGCATAATAAAGATAATTGATTGACAATTGTGAATCGATAGATTTATTTGAATTCTACCCCACATACTCTCCTCTGGCTCAAAACGAAGTCCAATACAAATAATTAATTGTGCTAAGTATATATGGATGAACAGTTTTTATGTTTTGACCATTATATGAAACTCTCTTGTGTTTTGTATGATGTTGTGCAATAATCAATGGTTGTTTGGACATCGAATCTGTAGTGAAATATATATCCAATCAACTATTAGTAATTAAGCATTACGCAACCAAATTGCACACATGAATTCGTGTATCGTATTTGCAAGTTATCAATATTTTTTCGCGCTATATTTATAGAGCTTTATATAGAAATTATGTCTCAATTTTTCTCTTAATAACTAAATTGAAGTTGTTAAAATCTGTTTTTAAGTGATCATTACATTTTATTGATGTAATAAAATCGAATCATTAATAATAGCGAGAAATACAATGTAAATATATTTCATAGTTTATTTACATATAGACTATACAAGGTAGTTTACATTCACGTATGCCTACAATTTATTAAATATAAAAACTCGTTAAAGCACCATATAGATCTAATGGGAGAAATGCCTAAAGGGTCGTTATAAAATAGTAAATGACCTGGTGCTCGCATTTCTAGTTCTTAAATAATTGTTGTTGTGGGTCTTTGCGATGGCGCGACTGTCAATTATTGATAAAGGGCTACCCTTTTACGCTTTTGCCTTAAAAACGACATTTGTGTTAGACATCGTAGATATAAACGGAAACGAGGCTTCAAAGAAAATTAATAAGCTCATTCAATGAAAAGCTACAATTAAGACATTAAAAGTTCTATATGAACCACATCATAAAATGTGTGTGCACATAAAAACACATTGAATAAATAAAATGTTTCTAGCCAGCTGAAAGTTTTTCTTTTCTTTTTTCTTGGTTGATTAAATTATTCACTGTTTTAAAATAAATTATCTCAATCATAAACCACACATGTGTATTATGGGTCTTCTAACGGTTTAGGACTCCGCGACTTGTTATCGAGCGTAACACAAAGTTAACGACCACGGAGACTAAAAGCTACTCAAGATTTACAGTTTAATGAATTCTTATTGAGTGTACTTTTGGATTTATATATTACGCATGTAAAATATTATCTTTGCACCCAAAATTGTTGGCATTCAAATCAATGTCAGCCACTTCTGTGTGCCTAGTCATGTATTATGCTAATAGCTTAGTGTAAATTTCCAGATAAGGGAATGAAATAAGTTACTAAAAACCAATAGTACAATTCAAGTATAAGCTGATTTCACCATAGATAGTTCCTTGTCAAATAATCACGAAGTTTTGGGCCAAAACTTCGCAGGAAAAATGCCCCATACATTCTTCACATAATATTATCAAAAAGTATCTTTCTGATAATGATATGCAGAATAATTTTCTTTTTAAAGTCATTGGCACCATGATTATTTCTTTAAACAATTTTTACAATTTAGACGCTTAATTCGGACGTGTTCATTTTGGTCGGCCGTAGTCTCTATTTTCATTCGTCAGCTCCTTAATTTGGCACGGTCAGAAAGAACCTTCTTCTGAAATTGCTAACTATGGTCGGTAGCTGACAGGCCGTATTCCCTTGCCGATCTCTTTCGTCGCATTTCTGAGAAATCACATCAACGACCTCAGTCATGATATCCAGTAAATGATTGTGCAGATAGTGCTTCTTCAGGGCCTCTACTGTCGCTTGGATGAACCATGATCCAACGGTCGGGTGAACATACGAAGGGTGTCCATAGGTGGATGCATAGAATAATGCAGTATCCGCCCCGACAGCGAGAGGACTGGCTAAGGGGCCTTGAATCGGGTCATTTGCGGTTTGGAGTTGTGTAGTGCCCTGGCATGTTTGAATGTAAAAGCACTTGGGCATTTCGCGTAGAGATGGGACCTTGTCATGGTAAAACATGCGCGTTATTTCATCGGGTTTCACTCTTGCGGGAAGTCCGATGGCTGCCCCTTCTTCGACGATATTTCCGGAGGCCAGTTGTTGGCATGTTTTGATTCCACGTTCATCTCCATGACTCATGATAAACACAAAGAGACGATCGTACTTCTTTTGCGGAAAGGGGCTATTTAAATATTGCTGAACCTTTGAGAGTATGTTTAACATACCGTCCCTGCTTAGGTTTCGATACAGTGGCAGCTCGTTGTCGGAAGTGTTACTGCCACCGTAAACATCATATCCGAGTTTATCAGTAAAAAAGTTAGTGACCGCTTGTATATCCATCTTATATCCAACAAGCTCATTAGTGAAATTGGCGAGAATTAACACAAACCCAGTTCCGTGTTGGCTCGAACCGTTGGTTGGGTAAAACCGGAGGGTGGGTACCAATGAACCATTGGCTCTCGCACTGGTACCTGGTACAACATGTTGTCGATTATCGGCGTCACCCTGCTCTTGTTGACTGAACGCGGGTTGCGGCGAAGGTACGGGTCTCACAACACCAATTGGGCTATTGGCGGGACTCGCATACGGTTCTCCTGCACTAGCGCTAGCTTTTGATTTATTCCGCATAAAATGTCCAAGAGTAGTTCTCTGACTGTTAATCTCTGGATCTTCACTCGATGAAATAGATATGACTGAAGCCGCAATTGATTCCGTATCAGAATCGTCTTCAGTTTTCACCTGTGTCGGTCTGTTTGTGTTCTTTTTGGGGCGATGGTATGGTGTAATATTCAAATGTGATTGCAACTTATATGGCTCGAGTATTTTCCTTACGATTTCGTGTCTTTTTGAACTTAAATTGGTGTTTATCCCCAACTCAAATGGCCCAATTGAACGTAATGGATTTGTATTCATCTCCATTTTCAGTTTTTTGATGAAATTTAAAATATTAATATATTGTTCATGCAAGAACATGAAGACATGAGGAAACTTCCACAAGTGGTTATTAACAAATGCCATCTACCGAGTATTTATAACTCATTTCAATGAAATGTCTACATGAAGGTTGTCAATTAAGTAGTTTTGGAGTTGGAGAGAGTACAAACTACACGGGCGCCTTTTGAGAGGGTTATCAAAAACACGTATCCTGGCTTCCGAGCGGGATTAAGAATAGGGTTTAACTTGTGGCCATGGATCGGAGTTCTTCTGTATAATGATCGCAGGCCTAATTCACAAGTTATCAATCAACAGTCATTCCTCTACATTCATCTACCCTCTTTATTTTTTTTTAACTACCGGTATGCAAACAAATCTGTGATCATTTTTTTCACTTCATCGGGTTACTATCCCTCCAATATTTGACTACAGTAATTTGCTATGTATAACCAGCGAGTAAATACACTGATTTTACATATAAAACACCCTAGTGCGCGTAAGAAATCGATTTTATTTTCAACTGTGAAATTTCATATTAAATATAGCTCACTTTATTTGTGATTTATCAGCTTTAAAGATTTTGTCTTCGATTTAAGCTTTGGTTACCTCATTTTGGGTTCTAATAGGAAATAATAGTTAACTTTTATTTCCGAAACCCTAATCCGGGCTTTAACAAAGGAATATTTCAGAACTGTATCATTCTTCATCCTTGATTATTGAGAGGTGCGGACTATACACCTGTGAGTGTAATATACAGTCTTACCCTCTCACTCGAATAGTTAATGTTCATTGGGGTGGGGATTCGAAAAAGTGACGAGATAGGCGGGTTACGAGAAAAAACGGGTACGAGATAAGCGGATAATACTGTTCAGGAATTTACAATAATTCACCAAATCGCTCTATGTCTGATGTGTCAAAGGTTTATTTTTATAGAAAGAAAACGGGACCCGAATAATTCAGAATTCAAAACGCCGATTAAACCAGCACCAAAAAGCAAGAAGCGGCCTTTGGTATAAAGATTTCTATGTATAGACATTCTTGTCAAACAGTTTAACTTGAATTTATTTTTGAAAAAGCGTCATTATTTCTTTTTATTAGAAGATAAATACGTACTGTATTTTGATAAGAAGGAAAACATATTTGCCTAATCAAGTTCAAACCGGTAAATCCTATGATCTGGAAACAAGAAAATACCTCGTTATTAGTCACCATATCTTATTAATTTTAACCCGTTTAACGAGCACTTCCCCTGCAACCATATCATGTTTTAAAAAAAAAAATCAGATCGAGAGTGAAAGTGAATTCGACGAATCGCCCTTAGTGAGGAAGACGAAAAAGCGGCGATCGGCACTCGAGATCCTGGATGACACTTTGGAGAAAGAGGAAAACGACGACTTTGAAGGTACAGTAGAACCTCGTTTACATGAAGTGCTCGGGGATTCAGATTTACTTCGAGTTATCCGGGAATTCGAGTTAAACGTGTTTTCTAGGTTTCAACTACGAAAGGTGACAAATGATGTCTATGATTATCAGGCATATATGCTATAAAATGGTAATTTGAACGAAAATGCATATAGTAATGCGAAGGAAATTGATTACAACGGAAGTTTTTCTCATGTGTCCATGTTTTTTTCATTGATAGCATGAAAGACATTAAGAATACATTCTAATTTAACTTGTGGATATCGATGAATTTGGTCACGAAATAAGTTTATGCTTATATCAATTCATGTAATATGGATACCCCTTTATCCCACTCTATGAACATCTATTGATGAAAGCTAAACCGGATTTAGGGGTCCTACAACTAATCCTTTGCACAAACGTGATACCACTAAATGTTCCTGTGTGAACATTTTATGATGAAAGTGAAACTTAATTTAGGGGTCCATCCACTAATCCCCAATGCAAACGTGATGAAACTACATGTTGATCTCTGAACATTTATGAATGAAAGTAACACTTAATTTGGGGGCCCTACCACTAATCCCCACACAAACGCGATGCCACTACATCTTGCTCTTAGAACATTTTTGCTGTAAGCTTCCTTACATAATTGACTTATTATTGTATATATAGCCAATAATGGACAAAATATATACCAGTTTTCAAAAATTTGTGAGACGAAATTTACTTCGAGTTAAAAAACTTCGAGTTAACCGTGGTTTTATAAGACTTATATAAGTAAAAAATAATGGGACTTCAAAATCACTTCGAGTTAGCCGGGAATTCGAGTTAACGAGGTTCTACTGTGGCATAAAGCGTTTGATTAGCGATTTGATTTTATGTGTTTCTTTTAAGTACGCTACGTACATGTAAATTCTAATATTTAGAAAAATGAGTAGTGTTATTATAAATATATGAAACAGATTTTCGGCTCTTAATTGGGAAACTTTGATAGTTTATAAAAAATATATATTTGCAAATTAGTTTTATGTTCTGATTCCTATAGAAATAAGCGTTGAACTTGTTTAGTACTATTTATGAAAAGTAAGAGTTCAATTGCGGTATATATGTATATTTATTTACTGGGTCATTATGTTGTATAATGTAAATGTTGAATGCTGCTCTGATATGATATTTCTTACACCTCCCATAAATTTCACTCTAATTTTGATTTTCATTATTTATCACAGATTCCTTCGTTGGACATACCAAGAAGAGCAATACACTGAACACTGCAAATGTTCGGAAATACTTTGATAAGAAAACAAAGGTGATTTTCTACTGTTAACACAGTTATTATAATGAAATATTAAGTTAATCCCTTAAATCGCTTAATCAGCCATCCATTAACCTTTTCTTCTGCATAACTTATTTATCACAGCAATGCTAAAGTCGAAGCGCAGCTCCTCGCACTTTGAAATTCCAAGGGAATTTTTACCGTTGGTTACTCAAATGGAATAAAACATAGTAGAGGCATTTGAATTTGGCCATTTATAGAAGTTTATCCAAAAAAAAAAATAAATCTTTATGTGTTTTGTAAATCATAATTCTCATCCTTAATAAATTCCAATCCAAAACAGTTTCCAAAGGCCACTTTGCAATCACGGATTCTTCACGGTTTGCTTTACTTTCCTCCTTTCCTGTTCCATATAAGATAAAATACGAGGTCAGTCCATTACTTAAAATATTGTATAGTTCTGAGGCGCAGCCGAGGCACCTGTACAATGTTTTTAAGTATGGAGTTGACCGAACACTTTAGGCGACTTAGTATATTGTCCATTCTTAAACATTAATGGATCATGAATACAAAACGACTGCTAAATAAATATTATTATCCTTTTCATATATTCCCATTTAAACAGAACCGGAAACCACGTGGTGGGCACGGATTCTATTATAGTGTGGAGTTGACCGAACACTTTAGACGACTTAGTATATTGTCCATTCTTAAACATTAATGGATCATGAATACAAAACGACTGCTAAATAAATATTATTATCCTTTTCATATATTCCCATTTAAACAGAACCGGAAACCACGTGGTGGGCACGGATTCCTACAGGAAGAAGCAGAAATCTCTGGATCGGATTCGGGCGACGACGAAAGTGAGAACGAGGCTGATTTCTATGACATGAGCTTTGTCAACGACGCAACTCAACTGTCTCAGGAGGGTGTGCCAGGTAAAATACGTTTGTCCTACTTTACATTGGTTTTAGTTTGGGTTTAAGACATACAATGTATGAATATTGCGAAATTTATCGAAATCCTGACCAAAATATGACATGAGCTTTGTCAACGACGCCATACAACTGTCTCAGGAGGGTTTGCCAGGTAAGATATTATAGTTTTGTCAGCATCATTTGAAAACGAGTGGATGGGTGGTTTTTGATTTAAGGTAGAGTTTTATTGTCAACGACGCCATTCAATGTTATGTTCAAATATGAGCCTGACATACAGTGTATGTTCGACCTCCAAGTGATCCCTTATTGAAGTCAATTGTAATGTTGATGGAGAATGGAGTTGTTCGTTAAGGAGGATGTGCCAGGTAGGATTTTGTGTTTAATGGGATGGGTTGATTTGGGCATGGACTAAGTAAGGGTTCATATCAAATAAGAAATTAAGTTACAAGCAGTTTTCACATGTTGGCGATAACCAATCCTGGAAGAAATGAAAGAACAATTAAAAAAAACACATTTTGCCATTTAAAACTATACATGTGTGCATTATGCTGCCCGCTCCGTAATTGTGATGCATGAAAAAAAACAATAATTTTCCAACAATCAATAGACTAGAGACTCTAGCACTTCGTTTCATTTTTTCTGCCTCGATCAAATTTACTAAATAAAAATCGACAAAAGAAAAACCCTTCGTCCTTTATGTGTCTTTTGAGCACTTACATATATATACAATCCAAACTAAAAACACTGCACCCTACAAGCTACATGTTTAAAAGCGACATATTTTCCATGTATAACTTACAAATAGAAGGAAAACAACAAATATATGAAACATGTTCTTTTGCTATAAGTTATTAAAGTTAAAATGTTGTGGTTGAGTACTTTAAAAAATGAAAACCTTGTTGTTCTCTGAGCACTCATTTAAGATACAATCCACAAAACACGGCACCCTATTATCGGCTTATTTAATTCTTCTTCTGCCAGGCCCAGAATCGCCACTTACTCCTTTTTTCCAATGACCGTGTCGCCGCCTTCTGTATATCATCCCTTAAACTATGTTCAAATTGCTGGAACTGCAGTGAACCGGATGCCTTGTTCATGGCCGTCGTTGCCCAGGACAACACTTGATTTTACCCGCTCACTTCGCTCTCATGGTAACGGATTTGTCGTTTGAAGTCCTCCACGGCTGCTGCCATTTGTTGTTGAATGGTTGTGATCTCGGCTTTGTGCTGTTTGATGTTGTCATGGATACGATCCAGGTTCGCGGTGATTTGGGGGGATATGCGTGTCATAGCATCGTTGATATATTCCCATTTATCGTTATCGTGATGGTTCATCTTACATTTGCTGCAAATGATTCTTTCGCAATCTTGGCAATATAAATCCATTTCGCTTTGTTTGTGTTCCTTGCAGTATAATGGTTTGTTTATTTTGAAGCCAGATTTTTGCATATCTTTTTTTGAAACTACAGTGTGTGAATCGAGAAAGCCATCGTGTCTTTGCTTACAGTCATCACAAAGGCGGGATAATTTGCATTCGGAACAGAACCATTTCGCAAGATTTGTTGGGCATTGCTCACACATCATTTTCGTCGAAGTGTGTTTTGAAATTTCATTGACCTCGATTAACTGGACGAGCAACGGATACGTTTGAATCTCCTCTTCTTTTGTAAACTTCTGGCATTGTGGGCATTCGTATCCTCGGTCCCCTTCAATTTCTGTTATATCAATTGTATCCAGGCATGGTTTACATAATGAATGCAAGCATTTGAGTGTTTTTGGGTCTTGTAGCTGGTTAAAGCATTTTGAACATTGTGTGATATCATGAATCGGTTCGGGAGCCTGATTCAAAGAAAATGTATCCTCAATATTTTCGATACTTGTTCCTTCAGCCATTGCAGTAGAAAGGAGTTGACTCTACAAGCACGAACTTATGGTTTTTTTTATTTAAAAGTCAATTGATTTCCACTATCAAAATTTATAAATTGATATGCTCATCAAGTGAACAACATAAATTTGTTTACGTTTACTTTCATTGTAAGCTTTGGCAGTGCTCTCAAATATGATATAACCAACAAGATTATACGCCGTTTAAACAAAATAATAAATGGCTTATCATAAATTCTATTTTTTTTATTTCACGGTCTACTAACACTTTCCGCATTTGCATGGATTGGATTATTACACTTACGTCATTCAACTGAAATAAAACTTATTGAAGGTCAGAATACAGTAAACACCTTTAGCTCAAAGGGGTCGGGACCGTGAATTCAAGTTTACCGCGGTTATATCAGACTACTAAATACGAGAAGGGAACCTAGAAATGACCTCGAGTTTGCCTGTGATTCGAGTTAGCCGCGTTCGAGTCAACGAGGTTTCACTGTAGCCTATATATTTTTAACGTGCTTTATGAATATGCCCTGAAAGAGGGTAATTGAGCTTCTATCTGGATCGTTTCCATTAAGCTATCGTAAAACTAGAAATCTGGCTTTATCAAAATTTGTGAGCTTTCAAGGAACTGAAATGTGGGTTATTGGGTTAATTTGATTATGTGATATCAGCACATTGAACTAGTGGTCTAAATGACGCAGAATTTAAATTGTAACACATTGACTAATGAATGTTGATTCAAAATTTTGTTTAATAAGTACAACTGTCTGATACTCGAATTATTTTGTAAACATGGAAAAAAACATAAAGCTAAAAATTGTTAAGTTCCACAATCTTGGACTAAGGAAATGTTACGCAACAGCGTAAAGATACTTTTCTAGTGAAATCCTTGTAAATACCCACTTGGGTGGGTGGACAGATGAGTTATACTAGAGACCACGAAAAAACACAGTAAAATGAAAAGTGTTTATCTATAGAAACTATTTATTTATTTCGCATCACTTATATACGGCAAGTTATAATAAAAGACGGAACACTCTATAATGTATATTAACATGTAGGTACAATCCTGAACGAAACAACTTTATTATGATATTTTTTAGGCTTAATGGCTCTAAAATTGTTATTCTATCAAACCAAAATTTGTGTCTTAAAATAAAAAACATTACAATGTAACAAGCCAAAAAATAACTACTATACTTTTTCCTAGCGCCTTAAATGAATGAGTAAATAACTGAGAACACAACTTGGGTAAATACGTGGTATATATTATTATATAAGTTATATAATACAATTTGTATGATACGTAGTATTGAAGACGATTTAACCACTACATTAAAATAGATTTTTTTTGGAACTTTACATCAAGCAAAAACCTTTGAATCAACCCATTCTTTCCAATTTTTACTCATACACATATCTCTGCAGCTCATTCTCTTCACTCAGCACCCAAAGCACATGCTCATTCTGAGCGACCGCGAACCAAGGGCGCCCGTGAACCCGAAACTCTTTCAACTTGTTCTCTTCATCCCACCACTCAATGCGATTATTTTTAAGATTCGTAATCAGCATTGTTGGTGCGCCCTTGGTATAAGCACCGCATATGTGTGGATAGGTCAGATCCTTTTTACTGCTCGCGATTATTTTTAGTTTCTGCCCGGACATGGTGAATTGTACAACGCGATAATTGTAGCAAAATGCAACAAATATATGATCGTCAGTCACTAGTAGCGTATTGACATAGTTGTTATCAGTCACCGAGTTGAAATCGGAGTATTTCTCCAGGTGTATTTCGTCGATTTTCCACAAAGAGTTGTCGATATTCCGCATACGGTAAACATGTCCCTGTTTGTACTCTAGAGCGTTTATAAGTCCATCGTTACCAAAGCAGACATCGGAAAAATCACCCTGATGCGTCGAAAGTATTTCTTTCGTTTTCACGTCAATCAAATGAAGACCCGATTGGGCCGCGATTACAACTTGGTTTGAATATACCTCAACGGCTGTTCTTGGTTTGATTATACTCTCATCCAATTGAAATTCGCCGTCCTGTTCACCGTTGAAATCATATGTGAACACCATACCAGAATTATGATTAATCATCCAGATTTTACCCAATAGAATGGAAATACGTGTAAACGGATAATCACCATTGGCGCCTAATGGAATTTTAATTGATTTTCGCGGCTCGTCTTCCTTCATATCCCACGGCCATAACCGCGACGCTTGTATCCTGAAATCCGACTGCGTTGCTACCCGTTTAATGGTATCACTAAGGTCACCTTGGAATTTCCTAAAGAAGCTCGCCCCTCGCGTTTTAACCATAGCAGTCGTCGCCCAAGCAACCACCTGATTCTGCGCACTGACGTCATTCTCGTGCTGTCGGATTTGCTTGTTATACATAGTGATTGCTGCTTCTTTTTGCTTCTCGATTGCGGCGATGCGAGCTCGTTGTCGCTTGACGTTTTCTTTTATTGTGTCTATGTTATTAGTGATACGCGGCGTGATTCGTTCTACGGCGTCTGTGATCGATTCCGATTTGTGTACGTCGTGATGCTCCACTTTACATCGTAGACAGATCAGCGTATCGCATTCGCGGCAAATGATATCCATTTCATGTTGCTTGTGTGTTGGGCAGAATAGTGGCTTGTTCAGATCGCTTTGTGCGGTTTGTCTTTGGTCCGTTGAAATGACGTTGTGGTCATCTATATATTCATCATGATTTCGTCGACATGTATCACACAACCAGCGCAGTTTACGGCAATCAGTGCAGTACCATTTGGCATCTTTTATCCTACAACGTTCACATTTCTTAATCATGGTTCGCTTTTTCGAGGCCTGTTCAGCTTCCATTAGCTTCACAAGAAACTCAGATACATGAACATCTTTTTCAGCCGTGAACTTCTCACATTGATTGCATTCATAGCCCTTTTCGCCATCTTGTTCCGATTTGTAACTTTCGCGTAGGCATCGGTCGCAGAATGAGTGGAGGCATTGGAGTGTTTTGGGATCTTGAAGTGGGTATTGGCATTTTGAACATGTGGTGATATCCTTGACATTTTCAAGGGGTGTGTCTTGGAGATGGAGGTTGGTGTGAATTCCTCCTTCTGCCATTTTAGGGTTGTTCAAGTCTGCAAAAATATAAATGTCTGTCAAATTTCTGTGTTTTGAATGCGGACCTCTATGTGGTTATCGACACCAGTGTAAAAGACAGGTTTTGGATAGCCTAAAGATGTAACTGAAATCATGGTTCATCACACTTTTCATAGGAAGACCGTACGTAAAGCGAATTCATTCAAATGTCGGAGGAATGCTGTATTCCCGGATTATTTTCCGGTACAAACATTGAAGGTCCAATGATATGCGAGTACTTTTTAGCCACGGCTTGCTACGCAAGGCGGGGATTGTGCTACCGCTTTGACGTTATTTATTCATTTATTTGTTTATTTGTTTAGTTAGTAAACTTTTTTT
>LQRL01016102.1:0-13393 GCA_001703475.1 Hydroides elegans | reverse complement strand
TGGCAGAGAGTTCCATAACTTGGGGCCCATTGAACTAAAGCAACGGCCACCATACTTGTTTTTTACCCTTGGCTCAACGAGTTTGAGATTGTCATAGCTGTGTAAAGATATTTTGATCATAGGTTTGTTTTAATGATGTTTCTTTTAATACAAATTCCTTTCAAAGAATCCTTCTCTCGGTATTTTCTTTAAATACTCATTTGAGTGTCACTACTTATAATTTGCAAATCGGGATACAATTTGAATAGTTTTGTGCGCAACAATTTTATCTGCAGACAAAATGTTTTTTTTATTTATTTTGATTTTCCTTTTTTCAAAATAGACTTTTCACGGATTACAAAGTACGCCAGGTGGCATTCTTACATACATTAACACCATTTCACATTCACACTAAGCTCACTCTCATGACTCATGTCTTACCTAAATTGTACATAATTATTCATCACTAATAACGAAATATTGTTTTAATATAAAAAAACTTATGTTGAAAATGAAAAATTGTTTTTGCTTACGTTCACAGCACGCATCGGGCACGGGATAACAGCAGTAATTGGGATCCCAGCCTCCTTCATACTTGTGCATGGCATTATGGTGTGCTGGAAATAAAGATAATAAAGATACAGATATGTTATTATTTAATATATAATAAAGATATGTTTTGTAGATACAATGTGTTCCACTTAAATGTCGTATTATATATTTATACAAATTTTGTGATTGTGTTTGCCTTTAAATTGGAATCTCAGGTTTAGAAAGAAATATGCAAAGTATCATTAAATGTTGTTTTAACGTTTATAACGTTTTTTTTTTCAAAAGCACTGTCAAATAGCATCATTGCATGTGAAGTTCAATTTGGCGCAAGCGTTTAATTTATTCTAAATCAAAATCTGAATTGTTTGGCCCCAATTTAATAATTACATTTTGTTTTATGAAGTATGTATATACTCACCACTTGCAAGACAGAAAAGAGCGGCGAAAAAAATGAAAAACATTCTTGATTGTTCTTAATTGAATTTCCTTAGTTTGACTGCATGCAAATTTGGAAAATGTGATTTTGTATGGGTCATAGTGTGATTTTATACAATTCAAACATACTTTGTTTTGCGAAAATAAATATGTATTGCATCATTTTGTTATGTCAAATTAGATAGATGACATAGCATAGTGATTGATTACCATAATATTATGATGTACAATTTTGCTATTTTACAAAGGATTCAAGTGTAAAAGTAATTAGACTTAATAAGTAAAAAATCCCCAAAAATACCTGCATGTATCATATTTTAATCTAAGTGTATACATATAATACAATGCTGTAATTGATTGTGATAATATTGAGGCAATTATACAACTTTTTCACGTGCAAAAGTAATTAGAGTACACTAGTGAAAACCCGACGAAATACTAACATACATGAGATTTTTACTTAACCAATAATATAATAGGTTGCTATTAAGATCTAAATGAAAATAACTAACATAGTTTTAGTTAGGTATTCATGAAATATAATCTGCGATGATAAATTAGCATTCTTTGTTGTTCTGTTTCATTCAGTTCTTTTTTATGTCATTAGGTTTTATTTGAAAAAAAAACAATAAACAAAATGATATATCAAATTACACGAGACACATATTTGCTCGAGTTATCAATACTAGCCATGTTCCTGTAGCACTTTTGCTTTTATTTAAATATTTGCTGATTGATTGGTTAGGATGTAATATGACCAGACATTGAGAGCTTGAATTTTTCATTTCTATTGCTTTGATTCATAAATGCTGATTATAACTGTAGCAAAACATATATATATATACTTCCTAAAATATGGTTATAAACAATGTATAAACGCATTTATGCCAAGTAGACAAGCTCGAACATTTTAAAATGGGTTCCGTAAAACAACATTATAGGTGCATATACAATTCCGTTCATCAGTTTTATATTCCACGATTGAATTACATGTATTTGTAAGTGTCACGCTTGGTTATATTAAAAAAATCCTTATCACAGATTATTAAGGGTGTGGCCACCTTAATCAAACTAATCTTCAAACCTAGCTGCAAATTTCAAAGGTCTTAGGTCAAATCCCATAAAATTATAGCACATGGTTTGAAGCGCATTGAAACCATGCATCAAACCAGATTTTAACTTATCTTCAAACTATCCTTCAAACTAAATGTTCATCTGTAAAATTCCTATTTGCACCTGTTTATGCTGGTTTGAAGCCAGTGTGAATGTTATTTAATTTGATAACATTTTTCATGTTTGCCTTTACCTTAAGTGGTTTGAGCCTTGGTTGGAAGGTAAGTTTGATCAATGTGACCAAACCCATAGAATGTTAAAAGGATCAGGTATTAATATCTAATGACATTTGTTTAATGTATCTTTTTCACAATTCATTTGATTTATGATAAATTTCTATAGGTTTAAAGTAAACATACAGTCATAATAGCTCGGACATGATAGATTGATATTTTCACAAAAAAATGAAGTAATAACTTATGATACAGGTTCATTTGACTCATTAGTTTGCATTCGTCGTGTAATACAAACCAAATAATATACTATATTGATTGAAGGCTCATTCATTAGCCTAGATTACCCTTTTTGAACAACAAATCAATTTGATGAAAAATTCAGAAGACAAAAATAGCATTCATGTGTTCATGCACTATTAAATATTAATCCATTTAATACTCAACACACGTCTGCAGCATAATATTTATTAATTCTCCTAAAGCGTCAAAATTAAGGACATACGAATACTACATAATAAGATGCAACTACAATGTCTTTAAGAATGATTAAATAGAAATGTTATCAAATACACCAAATGATATCTAGGTATATATTTTTCATTCTATAAAAAAACTGACAATGTTTTTGTATTTAACCCAATTAGTTTTCATAAACTGAACAAAACGTTCATTGCCCTGTAAATACGGCATTAACGCATTAACGCAACGGGAAAAAAGTAGACACATCATATAGAAATTTCATTAAATGAAAAAAGTCCTCTGCATTTTATCGAAATAATTCAAACAATAAAGACTTATACATTAATGAATCAAGAGGGGTTTGTAATCTAGCCTTTATATTATATTTGTATGTGATTTACTACTCTGTCCTTCCATCTTATAGCATAAATATATTGATTAAACTTTCATTAAACGTCTAAACAAGCTGTCAATGACTGCATAGAAATATATCCGAAAGGTTTTAAGTCCTTTTGATGATCAAAACAATACTCAGTGTTTTGAAAAGAACCAGATTTGATACAACATACAGTGCAACATCCGCTTACACGCAGAAAAGATGAATTTGTTTGAAAATTATGATTGATTAAGTATATTCTTAATGTGGACATAACATGATATTAAACCGAAATATATATATCCAATGGTTAATGTAACTGTTAGTTGGATGTGACTATGCATGATTATAATAATTTTAATCATACTGTTGTTATGTTAAACAAATACAAATGATAAGACCGCTGAATTTACACGAGACACTTATATATAATATCTAAAGTCATATTTGACACGGTAGATTTTTGAACTTAAATATATTTATATATTTTATTTTTCGATGTAACTGTTAGGATAAGCAAGGACTTGATTATTTTTTATCGTATCGTTAACTATAATATGATATTTACACATTACACGTTGTAAGAACAGTGATTTTAGAAGAGACAATCTCATATTTGTTATCTCTCTTTTGAAAATAAAAATGGATGAAAGTAACGAAAAAGCTTTTACAACAAATGAAAAAATATTTTCAGAAGGTGTAGATTTAGTCCATGTAAAGGAGTACTACAACGCATGGGAAACATATGATGAGGTACTATGATGATTTATATTTTAGTACACATATTAGTATATATCTTATCATAAACAAATTTGTGTTTACTTTAATAGCGTGTCACAAAGAGCATAATATATGTTATGATAAAATGTTATCATGACAAGATTGGCGATAAACCGTAATCACTAGATGCTGACTTTAGTCATGAAATGCATTTCAATCTATATATCTATTCATAATCTATTCATATCTGTGAATATATATGATGTATAAATATATCATATCTGTGAATATATATAATAACCGTGACATAATTTTCATTCCAAAGTTTGGAAAAATATGTAATATGATGATGTATGTTATATATTATACTTTTAGAATTGCAAAACTATTTTATCGGCAACAAAAGCAATACCAACGATTTACAGATCATACATAAGAAGCATTTCAAAACTATGTCACAATAGATTATTGTAAAAACTGCTTCAGACACATATTTTTATAAAACTAGATTATTACAATACTGATTTCATATGTTATTTCACCTTATAAATGCATATAAATACATTTGTTGATAATTATAGGAATTACCCTGCATATGTTGTTGCTTAGCACTTAGAACGATTCATACACATATCTTAATACCAGCCTTTTGTTATATCTCAAAAGGACCTTCATTCTCACATATATGGCGGTCCATTGTATGCCGCTCAAGCTGTAGCAAGATGGTTGCCTGATCAATACAGTGCTAAAATTGCTGATATTGGGGCTGGAACTGGGAAAGTTGGAAAAGAGGTTTGAGTTATGCAACATACGTTTAGTCAGTTAGTCTTTAGAGTTTAGAATTCTATATTCAGAATTCCTAATACATAAAGACATCTTATAAAGAGAAGTGATACGGCTTCTATAAGTTTTATAACTGGAAGAAACGTAGACATGTGGTTGAGATAACATATGTGTGTACGGGCAGATGAATGGAAAATGTTATTCCATAATATATTTCTTAACTGCAAAGTTTACTCTTTATCCAAATTACTATATAAGTATGACAAATAATGGTATCTATAATTTTAATAGATTTGTTCAATTGTTTAGATATCTTCAATTCTATCAATACATTTAACTATTTATGACATTATTTTACTTATATTGCAATATATTTGTTATGATTCATTTTAAGCTTCGCCGATTGGGCTACACAAATGTTATTGGTGTAGAAGGAGCGTCTGACAGGATTGAACAAGCAAAGAATATATATCAAAGTATCATACCTTGCTATATTGGCCCTGAATCAAGACAAAATATACAGAACGGTAATATTTTATTTATCAGATCATGTATTTTTTTCGTAATTCATCAGATCATGTAATTTTTCATTTTAAAAACGAAGATCATCGTGTCAACTTAAAACTCAAATCTTGGTTTATGTTTGTTTTTATAATATCGTTATGTTGCCTTTAATCAATTATATATACATAGTGATTATACATATATAGTGAATAAACCACGTTTACTTCAACCTCTTTCCATTAATATATTTTTTATTGTTTCGTACCGTTATTGTTTGTTACTTGATAGACGAATTTTCATGTGCCGTATCATCCGGAGTTTTTGGTCCAAATCATATGAAATTATCTGGAATCGATGAACTGATTCGAATCGTCAAACCAGGTATCAGGCTTTAAAATGCTGAAAATAGCTTCATAGAAATGGTCATATTTTAACGATGTCGAAATATTGGGCAATATATGTAAGTGCATTTCAAGAAATAAAATGGTGTTATTAAAGTGTATCGTAATATTGTGATATAATTGCCATACCATAATAAGATTATCTATTTATGTTACATTATTTTTTATTTTTACACAAAGGTGGAATCATTGTCACTGCTATGCGTGAGGAATTTTTTAACAACAGCTATAATGGAAAGTTGCAATCGTATTTTACAGATCTGGACGAAAATGGATGTATAGAGACACTTGAAAAGAGAATCGTAGAAAAATTCTTTTGCAACAAAACTGGAATTGTTCTAATTCACAAAGTTTTAGTCACCGGTTATAAAAATCGAAGTGTTAAATCTTAATGAGTATTTGATTATTGCACTCACAATGTTTAGTTTTAAAAAATCGAAGTGTTAAATCTTAATGAGTACTTGATTATTACACTCACAATGTTTAGTTTTAATATGACTATCGATACGATCAATTTATTACATACATATAAAGGACAAATAAGAAACCCCTGAGCGGTATAATATAAAACCTTTCGACTTATTCCCAATCAAACGTTTAATTGCTTCACCTTTCTATTTAAGTTGATCACGAGTAAAATAAATCCGGTGAATTTTGCAACGAAATATTATTATTATTTTATAACATCTAATTGAGCATTAACATAATTTATGAGTTATTCGTTATGTGGTTTACACGAGTGCCTTATTACATAATTATTTGATCAGGCTCTCGTGTGTAGTGCACATGTTCACGGTTTGATATTTTCATTCCATTTGCTAAATATGCTTGTATAATATTGTATTGGATCATGCATGAATATTGACGTGCACTTTAAAAGAAAATAAATGAGTATTAAATTATGAACATTTTCTACCTGAAATATACATTCTTAATGTATTGAATATAAATTATCATAAGCGCTTTATGATGAACGATTTTTCGTTTTGAATGGCCATCGCGAGAGTTTTTTTCCGGGACCTTAATAAGCACTTCAAATTCAAGTAACTTCATATGGTTCACATAAACATCAACTCATATTTGATGTGATATTCGTACACTATGAACATATTATACATAATATTACCCGTTGTTTAAAGATATGTTTGACATGTATAATTGAATGTGACAACACATCACCGAATGGTCAATAATCCATGTCATAGGAGAGCTTCAAATTACTAACATAGTAAGAAAAAATAATATTGAGAAGGTTGGCATGCAATACAAAAATGATAAACCCTAAATATGTTGACAGTCGGACAATACAAATTACTCCCTACTCAGATGCACTCGTTGCACTAACCATACAGAGCTCATGCAAATAGTACACGTGTCCTTAAAGAATGTGTATTGCATGGCCACAAACTCATGCAATTTTTACATTTTGTTATTGATATTTTTTATTCAATTTATTGGCCTATAATGTTATATCATATATTTAGGTGCGCAGTCATTGATTGACATTCAATAAATGACACCGTTTTTATGTTTATCTATTATCAGAGTAAACGTGAAGAGTATCATTACATGTTGATATTCTCTTTACACATTAGTTATCAAACATTATTAGATTCTTGGATATCATTTATGATTCTAAAAGATTAGCAGTATTATTTATATTTTATTATGATGGTTATGTATTCGAATATGCAAGTATTAACATATGATTACTAAATTTTATTCATGTGAAACTTCATATAAGAAACACCAAATTTCATTGTTGAATACACGATGAAACTTCAATATCTTATTATTTTTTATATTGTATTGATTGTTAGGAAGTTTTCAAGATATCATAGAATAATAAATAACCTTTATACCATAAAACTATCGAATCATTAAGGACTTAGAACAGTTTATAAAACAACACTGTATATGTTTAAAAAAATGATTATTTTCGATTTGTCTAGATTGCAAGCGAAATGGACAACGGAGACGCACACGCTTTTGCTAATAATGAAGCTATATTTTATACAAAGAAGAACGTTGACGCACCGCAAGTCAAGGCATACTACAATGATTGGAATACATATGATCAGGTATTTTAGTTACCAAGGAATAAAGCATTTTCTATATTTTGATCATTTATGATTCTTAAATGTTTGAAACTATTTCATTTGATCAGGTATCTTAATGACCAAATTATCTTTTTTTTCTATTTTATCGTTTACGTTTCTTTAACGCGTAAAAGGAATTCATATGATCAGGTATTTTAGCTATCAAATATTACAAATGTTTCACATTTTATCGTCACGTTTATATAACGTTCAAAACGAATTCATATGATCAGATATCTTTGTTATCAATTAATAAAATATGTTTGCACTTTATGACGTTTGTGTTTTTTACGTTAAAATCGATAAAATAAATCATTAATCGGTAAGTTAATTATTCAAAAACCGTTATGCAATTGGTTTTGTCTTTCAATCAAACTTTTAATACACAAATAGTCATAGCTAAAATGTTCAAAGTATTCTTTTAAAGAAACAAACATTTACATGTGTACTAAATGCCCAATGCAGTACGTTCGGCTAAAACGAAGCTTTAATTTAGGATTAGAAAGATCGCCTTGCAATCTCAAGGTCCCGTTTATGAATCCAATCCGAGATGGATGAAGGTATAGTTTTCACGTGTGTTCTCCAAAATTGATGAAATGTGATGTACAAAATTAATAATTGAGAAATATTGACTCTGCTTAATAGGACATGAATCCTCAGCGTTATGGAGGTCCATTATATGCAGCGCAAGCTGTAGCAAAATGGCTTCCCAATCAATTCGATGCTAAAATTGCCGACATAGGGGCGGGAACTGGTAAAGTTGGAATTGAGGTAAGATGATGCCATTACACACTGTGCACCATAATTAACGTTGAAATATCACAATTGATAAGCACTTTCTTATACATACTTCTTAATAAATTCTTAATTATCTGGCTAGAAGTCAAAACATATCTGTATGCGATTTAATATATGTATGATTTCAGAAAAATTGTTTATTGACGCAACATGGGTCATATATTAAAAATTACCTACTTTAGACTAACAGTTGTGGAACAAATTAATAGTGAAATATGCGTAACATTTTGTATAGTCAAAGGGTTGACATATAATCTTATGAATGACGATAGTTTGAGTTTGTCATTATTATAACCCATTTTAGTTGCAAAAACTGGGATATACACGTTTAGTTGGTATAGAAGGTGCATGTGAAAGGTTAATGGAGGCAAAAGATGTATATGAATCCACTATTTCATGTTACATCGGTCCAGAATCAAGCAAGATCATACCAGATGGTAAATTACATTTTTGTCTAAAGGTTCAAATAAAAAAAACGTCGTATATCGAATGATTTGTTATTTTATATAGAGGTATGTAATAAAATGCCGTCCAAGTCTTATGTATAATATATCAACAAAAATATAACATACTAATAAACGAGTATATTATTCCTATCATTTGGGCATCTTTGTTGGGAAAATTGGTGTTCAGAAACAAATTTACTATTTTGAGGCCAAATCAAAACTGATATCTATTTTAAAGCCAATTACTATAATAAGTTTAAACTCTTTAAACATCGCTTCAAATGTATATTTTTAGATACGTATTTTGTTAATTGGCAGATGAGTTTTCATGTGCTGTATCGTCAGGAGTGTTTGGACCCAACCATATGAAGCTGGATGGAATAGATGAACTCATACGAATTATCAAACCGGGTGAGAATGTTTGTTAATCTACTTTTAGAGATGTTACAGAATGACGTTATGGTGATGTGAGGAAATATTCTTTTTTTACTATCTATATATTTAGTATTTGAAAATAAACTATTCTGTATTCTAATATAACAAGACTTTTTACGGTGTGATTTGCATGTCAAAGCCTAAAGTATCCATGCGCATATATATTTAGATTGCTATACGTTCAAATCCGTGTTCATCAAGCATATTTAAACTTCTTAATTTAATAATTGCAAACTCGTTTAAACCATAGTTTTTAAACAAGAATACGTTTGATGAATTTTACTATGGCACACCATGATTAAATGTTATCCATTTTATAATTTGGGTTGAGTGTCATTATGGTGTTCACATTTACAGGAGGCATGATAGTGTCTGTAATGCGGGAAATCAATTTGAATTATAAATTGAGCTCAAATGCGAGACAATCGTACCTTTAGCATATATTCTATAAATAATAATTTTGCATAACAACATTTACAGGAGGCATGATAGTGTCTGTAATGCGGGAAAAATCATTCAACAGCTATGAAGGAAATCTAGAAAGACATCTCAATGATTTGGAAAAGCGAGGATGCATCGAACAACTAGAAAAGACAATTGTCGACAACTATTGGTGCAGTGAAACTGGAGTTGTACTTTGTCACAAGGTTTTAGTATCTAAATGCTAAAATCCTATATAAGTTCTATTAGATATTTAAATCAATTAACGTTGAATCTAAAGGCATTTTGTAGCATCGTTATTTAGCTTTAAGTAAGATCCTACATAAATTACATCTTTTTATATAAAAACGTATGTATTGTCTGCGTGGCTTTTAATAAGTATTTAGCAAGTTCTAATAAGTATTCAGCATGTTCTATGTCAAATGAATTTTGATTGTCCGTATCAAATTTATCTTTGCTCCAAATAAATAGCCTAGCAAATATATAGACATTTTATACATTCATTTCGATATTTTGCTTGATTGGACTGGTTGACTGCTTAGTTATCAAACACAGCTGCATATCAAATGCATATTACTATTTATTTACACTAAAATTGAAAGGAGACTATGTCAATACATTTTTTTGCTATCGTGTTTAGTGAGTTTTTGTGGCATGAAGCCTTTTTTTATATTTAAACGATTTATTAAGTTTATTTGTCTGCCGAAATTACAATATCGCAGGGTTGTCTGTTAGAATACTCTGTTAGAATAATCGTAATACATTGGGTACACATATTTATGTAAAACAAACTTTATAATTCCAAAGTTCACATTGGGGATGTATTGCAAGTTATAGCATATCATGATAAATCAATTTGAATTATAAATTGAGCTCAAATGCGAGACAATCGTACCTTTAGCATATATTCTATAAATAATAATTTTGCATGCAAGCATTCTCTAAAAGTGGTACCAAAACAGCCATGTTAACACATTTTAGCGTTTTAAGGTAATAGTCGCAAGTGCAGTGAAATATGGTATACTTTCAGGGGTTTTTGATCATAACATGTCTCATTTTTCTATCTTGTTTAAGTGAGTTTTTGTGTTATGTAGGCCTAATTTATTCTCTGTTTATAACGGCTGATTAAGTTAATTTGTCTGCCGTTATTACAATATGACAGGGTTTTCTAAACGGTTAGACATGAGACACGTGTTATAGTAAGCTAAGAAAAATACGCTTTAAATATTGACATATGGGGGTGTCAATTATAGTTTGCATTCAATGCATGATTAATGCAAACATGAATGTTTGAACAAGATCTTTATGGACAAGGTCTTGTCATAGAAGTGGTGTTTGACGTTGACAAAAATATATACACCGGGTTACATTTGGACCAAGAAATTCATAATCACGATGTTAAACATAAATAAATCTGCATTGCCTACACTTTCACATTAACACTGTCTGCCTACATTTGAAACAATGTGCTTATTGATTAATATAATCTTTACTATTTAATTATTTCATCGTGTGACAAAACCAATGGTAGCTATTATCAATATATTTAAATAGACATTCGCGATATAATTTTGACACGTCATAAACAAAAAGAAACAAACAACGATATCTAAACCGAGTGAATTAATTCAATACAATGTGAATTAACTTTAATATATGTTTATATCCTCACTCATATTTGTATGCCTAAGTAATTGTGCTCATATCGTTTCCGTTTGAAATGTTTATCAGAAATACATGCAGTTATCTTGATTGTTTATTCTATAGTTAATTAAAAACAAGGCTGAATATAACATGGTTTACTTTTTAAAAATCTCGTTGACATGTAAATACATTTAAATTGATTTCCTTACTAAGGCTTTAATCTCTTGAAATATTTTATCTTAAAACACGCATTATACCATTACTCTTTTTGTCGTTTTTAAAACCTTTATAAACAACACAACATAAGCATCTATATATTTGAAAACATCTGTCTGCAAATCAAAGCGTCCGATGTGGCTAGACCTTTATTAAGCCATTACATATTTCATCGACGTTAAATAATCCAGATATTTGTCAGAGTTGTTGTGTGATAGAAAAAATAGTATGTCTTTGAACCATACAAAGGTAAAAAATAAGCCAGTCGATCAACCTAAGCATAGGTACAGAGTTTGATAAAAAATGCAGAGCGGTGTGCGTCAACATTGCAAAGTTCCCTGGCCTTAATAAACACAGGATAAACCTATCTCTAAGTGTAACTACTCTTATATCTTTTTATATTTAGTTTGGCCTACTTATTGCTACACGTGCCTTGAAATGAAATAATGGGCCGATTTCTTCAGTTTTCGGTGAATGAATTCTAACATGCAATTAAACTATTAAATAATCCTATTTACTTTGAAGTGTTATTTCTTTTAGATGCGACATTTGGTATATTTAATTAATGAAGCATATTTTGAAGTGTTATTATGGTCTGTATTATGGCCTGTATGGTAAAGAAATTGTATTTTAATATGTAATAGATATTCGATATGACCATTGAACAATACTGTATTGGATTACTTTATAATCTTTTAAGTTTATATCACTCAAATGAGCGATTGCTTTGGGAAATATTTCTACCGATGCAGATCAAAATATTTCTAAATACACTGAACACCCTGTGAATTAGTTATTTAGGAAATTCATTTGTAATTATAGTTTTTGATTTTAGCTATGCCTAAACATCTATATTAAAAAAAATGATTTGAACTACCATCGAACTAAAAGGCACATTTCATGGCACCAATGTATAAAACAAATCTACATATGACTAGGGATGGGACCTTACTTTTATACCGTCGAGATGCACTTATAAGATCTAACTTCTATATCTCTATATGCATATTTATAATCATATAGTTTTCAACATAACACTGTCTCACTTGCCACGACCAGTAAAGAATTCATGTGACCCGAATAACAAATGCTGATCAGCGTTTCATTTTTTCTACAAATGAAGTGTACTTACGGGGTTCACTATAGTGTGCTTGTTATAGAGAAGGGCACACCATAATCAACTCAAATGCAATATTTCATCATTAAGTTATTAATTTATTAACTGTATCCTTCAAAACAGGTTAAGCATGTTTTTATACTCATGGTGAGCTCCCACATTTTTTTATATTTTTATCATTTCTTTAGTAAATGCTCAGTATAAGATAATGTGTTATTGTATATACCAACATTCTTATTGTGCGTGAGGACTGCAGACAACTTTTGCCTTTAAGTAAAAAAAGTGAGTTTGAACCATTGTTACTTATCTTGATCGGTACTAGCATTTCTAAAGGACAGCCTAAACAAATTCATTTAAATTTTATTTTTATAAATATACATCATATCATATTTAAAAAATACTTGATTTTCAAAACATAACATATATTCCTTAAAATATATCTATTAATATTAGATAGATGCAAGGAATTAAAATCACGCAGATAATTAATGGTTAAATATATGATAGGAAATTGAATGCGATGTAAGGCTGTTACAAATTTAACTTAATAAAAATTATTGTAATGTAGAATTTTCCCTATTTGGTATGAGCTCATTCGGTTGCACGTTTTCAAAAACGGTCGTTGTGTGGACAAGTGCCTCGATATAAAGATCATGGGCGGATATCGATGGTGGCGGGGGGGGGGGGGGGGGGGTGGGG
>LQRL01016051.1:0-11978 GCA_001703475.1 Hydroides elegans | reverse complement strand
TTCGAATTATTCTTTCACTTAATCACACTCACAACGCGTTGCGGTGACCACACAGAGAATAAGAAAGCGATTCTTGACAAACTCAAAGAACTTCGCCAGCAAGCATTTGAAAATTGCTCCAATCACCTCCAATTTCAGGACTATTTAGTTTTGGGCAATATCGTGCTAGCTAGTGGACGCCGTCATGCGTTTGATTACGTGTTCGAATCCATTTCCAAACTGATCCCGTTCGACATACAGCTACTTGCACATGGCAAACCCATTCAAGCCCCGCCTATGCATCCCTTGATATGGATCCAGTATCTTATCATTGTATGCACCGCTGCAGAGTTTGGTACAAATCCAGATTCCCATGGTAACCTAGACAGTATCGCTTCAGAAGAAACCACTGGTCAAGATTCCAATTGTAATCTAGCAAAGGAGGTTTATTGGTTTATTCAGTTGGTTGAGAAGCATTATTATCATCAGGTCGAAAGGCATACCGAAAATGCTATGATGCTTCAAAGTTATGTGTTGTTGTTTTATGCGATACGAGTGTTTTATTTTTATCACAAGGAGAGGTCGGGTCGGTTCAGTCAAGAGGCAGGTGTGGTGAATGACTTCATTAAGAAT
The DNA here is from genome assembly GCA_001703475.1 of Hydroides elegans. Taxonomy (NCBI): domain Eukaryota; kingdom Metazoa; phylum Annelida; class Polychaeta; order Sabellida; family Serpulidae; genus Hydroides; species Hydroides elegans. Next base: position 11,366 of record LQRL01016051.1, on the reverse strand, counting down.
ATTTGACTAACCATATGACGTTTAGGTGGAACATATAACTGATCCCCGTCAGAATAATGTACATGTTACTGGGCAAACGAAATTCTATTATTTTGATCTATGACTAACAGTATGTAATTCGGGTGAAAAAAAAAACAATAGCCAACGAACTTTAAATTTGGAAGTTTTATCATTAAATGATTTTCATAAAAATGAAATTTGAAGGTTTTAAATGGTCGCTACTGGACTTAAAACGTACTGATATACGTTTATTCTTGTTTGAAATGTTATTCAGGAAAACATATTTCCATTTGTTTTTTCTTTATATTTTGATCAGTATTCCAGGGTGTTAAGCATTATTTAGGCCTACTGAATGGTCGATTATATAATGTATATCACATTAATTTCAAACATTTATCCATGATGATGTTTAAGGGACATACATGAGATATGAGAGCAGCACATTGTGACTGCTTCAGTGCAGCATTCTTTACATGTATATCTCCCCTACCGTAATGTCCCGCATATAATACGCATTTTTTTTCATCGAAAATCAGGACTAAAGTCGGGGTGCGTATTATATACGGAAACACCGGACATGAATATTTTCATATGGATTTTTTCTTGAGTAGTATAATATCTGTTTATCATTTGCGTATATGGTAATAACATAATGCCGCATATTTAACCTAAAAAATTACTACGATACTTGAAAAATCTATTCTACGAGGATTTTCTATAATTGGGATGTATATTTCATATGGTCAAAACTAAAAAATAGCGAAAAATGGGGCAACAATATTTCCAAATTCGAGGTGCGTATTATATGCGGAAATATGAATATTTTGACAATTTGAGGTCAAAAGTCGGAATGGGCGCGTATTATACGCGGGTGCGTATTATATGTGGAAAATTACGATAAATAGATTGAGTATTTACCTGTGCGGCGTGGGCCCTATCGAGCATGATTGTGTTTTCGTTGCAATACTTGTAGACGAGACGCAGCGCTTTCGTCGTGATTTCATCGTGGTTTGTGCCAGCCACGCGCTGTGCAAGAGAAACAACTATCGATGAAATATTGGTATACATGTATATGTAAACAGGGTTCGTCCGAGGGCGCGTTTTTGCGTTATTTTTCACACCAAAATCCTGAAAAACGCACGAAAATTAAGGGCACGCGTTTGAAAAACGCATGTTGAAAAGAAAAAAACGTATGAAATTTATGGACACGCGTTTACGTTTTCAATTTTTGATAAGATTAAACCATTGTTGCACCGGATGTGTCTATATTTCAGTATAACGGTACTCTAGAAATGCATATTTTAGACATGATATCCTTTAAAATGCAGTCGCGCATTCGACGCTTGCATTTCAATGATGGTATAAGTAAGTAAATCGGAGCCTAGATAACAGGCGAATTCGGGTAATGCTGTGTCATTATTTTATGTAACATACACCTGCGAACTGGTTTCTATCGTTGAAGTTTTCTGAATGTATTGTGCCCAAGGAAGCAAAAACATTGAGTGCTAAATACATCCCTGTTTTTTTTTAAATAATGTATAGAGACCATATATATATCATTGTTTTCTTCTTATTCAATCAAGTTTTTACTGACTCAATAATACACATAAATTAAGAAACTGAAGGATTTCTAAAACCATTACTGCCATTTCGTAGCTGGATTTTTTTTCCGTGGTCTCTTAAAAGGAGTGTTTATTTATAAAGGTTTTTTTTTTCGAGTAAAGTGTGAATTTAAAACTGAACCATATAGAGCGCGCTCTGCGAACAAAAACGCATCAAAATAGAGGGCGCGCGTTTTAAACGCGTCGCCGAGCCTCCCTTGAACGAACCCTGTGTAAATGCATACAATATTCAAATATGTTGTTTCTGAAAATGAAACGTACTCTGGCTTCCATGGAAAGAATGCAGAGCCAGTATATAACACTGCTTTTCTAGATGGTTAATGCATGTGTATTAAAAATGTTTTCATTTCTTTACTTAATTCCAACACGCGTTCTTTGAGAAACCTTCATGTCAATTGAACTATTCATAACTATTTTCATCAACTTGAATGTAAAGAATAAGTTAATTTAGTTAATGGATATGTATCAGTCACAGAAGATATTGTACAGAATTAAATAAAATATAGAACAATGTTTACCACAAGCTGCTTGAAGTTTTGCTGAAATTCTGTAATTTGAGTCTTTTTGTTGATTTTATCCAAACTCTCTTGCAGCTTCGCCTTAGGAGAAGAGGCCCACCTTCAAAGAGAGAAAACATTTTCATGATTGTTCAATTATAATATCAATAAGAGTTCATTCATGCCATTAATCAACATGTATTTAAAATCTTGTAAATAAAGTTGAGACATTATGTATTTCATTTATTTTAAAAACCATAAGGAAATTGCCTTTACGTTTAATTACAATTAATAGAATGACATATTAAAAAGAAGAGCACATAAATATAGCCTGTTTAATAAAAAAGATTCTTTGTGTGTACCATTCATAGAAACTCAAGAGATCCTAATCAACAAATACATCTTAAAAGGAGTCCGCATATAATACTTGTAATAAGGTTCATGATTTGATTAAAATCAAAGTATATTCTTTAACGCACCATGGCCCCTTGACCTGGCTGCTATCGAGATGCAGGAAGTCAGCCAAACGGTGTCGCTTGGGCGCGTCGTCGTTCTCAGAAGACTCGATCTTCTTGAACACGCCCATGAACATCTACAAACATTTTTTTAAAACATTTATCAGTGATCATGTTTTTTGATGAAAAAACTCAACTTGAAAGAGAAGCAACTGTACATATTATATGCCAAATGACTTTAAAATTGTTGTTTTGATAGCAAAATAGGTATAAATCGGATCTTTCATGCTTTTTTTGTTTTCTTATTGTTTATATTTCCTATAATTTAGTGTAAGACACGGCCAGAAACTTCTATTTAATTGCCCAGAAAATACATTTTAAGTAAAATGTTGAAAGACCTTCAGTCAGTTTACAAACCACATTAATTCATAAGATTTCTTTTCGCACATCCAATATGTTTGTAGACCTATTGTCACAAAATAGCACGGTCCATACCTCCAATTTGAAGTGTCGATGAATGCTAATAAGTAGCTCGAGCAGACACATGGCTTGAAATCGTACTTCCATGGCGGGCTGACTGTCGTGTGAATGTCTTTTCTTTGGCGAGAGGAAGAATGTGCTCTTTCGCGATAACAGCTCTGGAAAATTCACATTTAGGGTCAGTTTCACAGCCTAAGTCTAGACCAGGTTCCCGTTTATTATACCATTGAAACCTAGTCTAGACTTAGGCTGTGAAATTGACCCTTAATGTTTGCAACATGTGCCATTGAAAGGCCATCAGTGTACTATATACATTTGTTTTCACTATCATTTATACTACAGTATACTCTATATTTGAATGGACAATTCAATCAATCTTAAGAGTCAATATCCTACTTACTCAGTTTATCGAGTATCATGCTATCGGTCCTCATGTACTGCTTTGGCATTGAACCTTTGCCAGTGATGATATGTAATATAGCGGGAAGCACGGATCGGTAAACGTGTTGAGCTTCGAACTGACTGTAGAGCACCAGGGCATTTAGCAGTTTCAGAACGGCAACTACCAACAGGTTGTGGTCGCCTGTGTGAAACGATTAAAGAACTTATATATTAAAGAATATTTGAAAAGGCAACAGTCAAAACAAAACTAACAATCAGGTGCCCTTTATCTCCACTTATGTCATCCTTATATGTTCCTATTGTGCAAACTTCCGGTTAAATTTACATCATCTTAGATTATTTTATTAAGTGAAGACGCATATTTCAAAGGCTTCGTCGTTAAATACAAATTCGCTCAAATACGAGTTTATGCCTGCTCATGTAGGAGGCTAAATCATGTAGGTACCAATACTGCTTTATTTGTCAAAAAAAAATACTGCATTTACATGTATATACATGTATGAAGAATTTTAGAATCTATTCGACTCAACTTCTTTTGAAAATAGAATCTGTGACCTTTCGAGTAAAGTTACTGTATGTGTATTTACAAACATGCACGGCTTGGTAAAATTTAACAGCCTTTTATGTCTAGCAGTATGATATAAGACCTATTCTCGTCCTAGTTTATGTACAGTAGTTTTTAGGGCGATGCTCATGATCTATAAAAGGAGATAGAAAACACTCAAACATGTTTCGTTAGAAATGTACAATTTGTATATCAAGAAACTTATAGGAGTGAGCTACCGGATGATAAAAAGTTAAAAACAAAAAATATTTCAGAAGAAAATCAATATATTCATTAACCTATTACCAAAACGGAAACGGAAAAACTTGTGGAGCAAAAACAAAGAGCGCTTATTAGAAAAAATTAACACATAGTAAATAGAGAATTAATTTCAATGGAATATAATTTATCATATCGCGCATCTGTACATGCATCTGAATATATTTTGGAAATATTATTTATGTCACCTTATGTGCATGATCATGATCAAATATTTCAGAGTAAGAAATCGTGCCGTAATAAGGTTATAAATATACAAATGACGAGATAACAAAAATGAATTTTAATTGCATAAGAAAACAAGACTGTCAAAGGACAGTGTGCCACAACTTGCACATGTCTTATTTTTCAAGAGCTTGTTGCTTGGTAATTTCAAACAAGCATTCGACCCATGATTCGGCCTTGGAAAAACACATAGTCTAATCCGATTGAAGAATTTATTCAAAGTCGAAGCAATTATATTGAACACTTAATCTTTGTAAAACTTATCGATAAGACAAATATGCTTATAAACAAGTTTTTTTGTAACCCATTACTTTGTTTATATAGGCAATAAAGGTACATGCTAGCAACTTTAAATACCCAAGTACCCTCGGAAATAAGCATACCAGATTTCATTAAAAATCTACCAACATTTCGTTTGATTAATTAAACAATATCATCTTAAACAGAAGCGGATTGTATTTTTTAATTCTATGTAAATTACAAAGACTTCAGCGCTTTTCAAATCAGACCAGAAAATGATTTATTGTAATCGTACTTGTGCCCACACATTGGGCGGTCTTTATTAATTCTTTTAAATGCATTATAATAATATGTGTGAGTAACAATCAAACCAATGAATTTTATTATATTGATATTATGGTGTCTTAATTTCAAACTCTTGATCGAAAGGAACCGAACAACCACTGTGTTGTATTTTGATTATGACGTCATAATCACGTGTTCACTACAGAAGCGACAGTCGAAGTAAATCTTAAAGACTTAAATGGTAAAATATAAGCAGTCATAACTCTGCTTATATAAGCAATATAAGCACAAACTAGCAGTTTTTCAATGCCCAAGCCCCTCGGATATAAGCATAAAAAATTTCATTAAAATCGGCCAACAACTAAGAGAGGAGTAGCGATTTGAAAAAAAAGTTAACGAACTAAACAAATAAATAAATATATATATGTATTGTCGCATAAATCAATAACGGAAAAGCGGTGGCACAATCCACGTCTTGCGAAGCAAGCCGTGGCTAAAAAGATATATAAATAGTTTAGCATGTTTCAAAGAATACAACGACTAACTTAGCACTCTACCCATGCAAAAAGTGATTTACCGTATTCTGCTAAACCATCTAATAAATCAAATCAATTCATACATTCGAAACAGCTAGAAACGATGAACGCCCAAATTGTGCGAAAAGAAAGACAATCATTTATCTTGAAAAAAAAATCGTTTAAATTTCGCTTGCACTTTTATTGAATTTTTACAATAATCATCTAGAGTGTTCGACTTTCTCATGTATTAACATTTATTAGTATAGACTTAATTCACATTTATCACACTTTGTGGCAGTTTCAGATTTTGCTTATCGAACCGGGACTTAAAACTTTCTAGGGGAATCACAAAACCATGCAGCAATAAAACACAAACACAAACTGAAAATAAAAATATCCTAAACGCCTTACCGTCTCTATTTCTCAGCGTAGATTTATCTGTAATATACTGAATAACCCAGTCCATCATTTTGGTCGACAGTATGTTACATGTTGAGTGCGTGGTCATCAGCTCAACAAACCACTCGTCTAAATCCTTGTCTTTTCGGACGTTGGCGTAGGGATAGACGTTGACAAGGCGTTCGAGAATCGAGGCGTTGGAGCCCATGTCGATGTAGAGAACTGAAAATAGAAAAAAAAAAATGAATTTGACACAATGACGTTGTAGAGAACTGTTAAATAGAAACAAATATGCAGATTGAAAGGTATGGCTTTGCGGTCTGAGGTTTATACATGTATATGTACATATGAATAGGATCATCACCCAGACACGTGATTTGCATAAATAAATTTTGGCCCTTATAATAAGTTTGTCATGGCGTGTCATGGTGACCAATATGCTGCCATGATATTGGTCGAAACATGTTCCGTTATTTCTTATACCATGATTTCAATAGTGAGCTATAATGCCGAATTGTCTTGAATGAGCGATAATACCAGATTTTTCAATAGTGAGCGATAATACCGGATTTTTCAATAGTGAGCGATAATACAGAGATTTCAATAGTGAGCGATAAAACCGTTATTTTATAGTGAGCAATATTACCGGATTTGTCACATTACATACCTTTCCTATCCACTATTAGACAAGCCTTACTCACTCTATTTATATAGAACACTATAAACGGCAGTTGCTTATACTCACCGACCATGAGATCACAAAATAATGCCCTGATATCGGGCGGCGTCTCATTGCTCTGCATCACGGCGAACACGACCTCTTGTGGCAAGTACTCGTGGCAAATCGTGTGAATCGACTCCTCGTTGCGACCGTGGCACAATGCGAGGAAAAAGTAGAGCTGCTGGCGCACGAATTCACCGTCGTTGAACTCGGTTTCCTCAGGGCGGACTTTTGACTGGAAACGTTGATCGAAAACGCAATTAAGAGTGTACATATTCAATAAGGGTGGTTAATCTTGTATATATTTGCAAGATGTTTCTTTTTCTATTTATTTTCTTTCTCTTCATAAAACAAGAAACACAATTCTCTCTAATTGACAATCAAAATGTCAAATGTTTTTTTTTCAAGTGTATTTATTCCTTTTACAAATTTAACAATATTTTTCGTAACTAATGGATTTTCTTTTTCATCTTTTCTTCTTTTGTCTTTTAAATACCACCGAATACAATGTATATCGATTTCTTAATGACGAAATGGTACCTGATACAAAGATATTAGCGGTTTAGCGTCGTTAGGCCTCTTCTTGAAAACATAGACTAACCCGTCTCCCTTCAGTTCAAATCTAAAATCAAGCATTCAAGATGATGTTGTCTTCAAGAACCACAGACATTAAATAAGAATAAAGACAAGTCGCTTACATTTTCATCTATTCGAAGCGTTCCATGATAGAAAGGGCTAGAATTTTGCAACATCAAAAGGCTCAAAACGCTCCTACTATTGTACACATGTTTTGCATTTTTGCCTACCGGTAAAGGTAAACCATTTTTGCCTACCGGTAAAGGTAGCCGCGCTTTCGATACACCAGTGACTTGCACAGACGATTCTGATGTTCGGGTAAACCGACGCCATTGCACACACAAAGGGAACTCAGGAATTGAAGGTAGACACGGTGCTGCAAGGAAGAGGAAACAAATGTTTTTTTTTAAAGAAAAAAATCCGATAATCCATGAAAAAGCAAAGAGATGCGTTTAGACAGTTCCTCACTAAGAATCTACTTTACCGAAATAAGTTTAAAATGTTGTTGAATGTTGCAACAGTTTAACTGTTTATAACCCTTTTTAGTAAAATACATCTCAAACATAGGTATCAGAGATGTAAAGCCCTCAGCCATGAGAGCGATTCTCTAGTGAGGTCAAAAAACGCTTAAAATAACGAAGAACCTCTATTAGCACCCATGCTATCTGCATGTCAAATATAATTGCGATTGGTGAAGAATTGTAGCCTTGAGTGTGTTCACAAGCTCCCTTACTTGATATTTATGAAGGGGCTTATAGGGGATTTCCCGCTGGACCGTTTTCCCTGGTCGGGTATGGCTCATTAACAATCCCAACCTTTATTAGCACCCATACTAACTGTTTGCCAAATATAATTGCGATTGGTGAAGAATTGTAGCCTTGAGTGTGTCCACAAACTCCAAATATGAAGGGGACTATAGGGGAATGTGTCTTTGTCCAGTTGGGCAATTTTCCCTGGTCCGATTTGGCTCATTTACAATCCCAACCTTTATTAGCACCCATACTAACTGTAAGTCAAATATAATTGTGATTGGTGAAGAATTGTAGCGTTGAGTGTGTTCACAATGTAATTGTTTACGGACAGACAGACGGACAGACAGACGGACAGACAGATAGCAATAGCCTTCAGCCAAAGTGTTGGCTGAGGGCTAAAAATGCCAATATGTTAAACTACTTTTGACTTTACTTAAAGGTACGTTTATCGATTCTACTTTGATGTTTGCACGTTTTTAAATAAATAATTCACTTTAACAGGAGATAACCAACATTTGCCCCTAATTTTGATCCATGGAAATCAAAACCGGAACCGAATGTACTCCCTACCTGGTATCTTTTCAGTAGCTGAACGCTCTGCTCCATCTGTTGCGGCGTCATGGAACTGAGCACTCGTTTCTTGTCGCGATATAGTTCGGTGATGATGCGAGTCACGTAGAATGCATGGGAGGCCTGGGAAATACAAACCATGAACCAAACTTATAGTATATATGGATTAAACATGGATAGGCAAAGCTTGCTATTACATTTCGTAACTATGCGTCTTGTTATGTCTAAACTTAGCATAAAAGCAGAATGTTATTACGTTTATCTTCTTTGCATGTCATTGTTCACAACGGTGTTCTTTTATGTTCTTAATGCCATAAATCGTTACTTAATGCCATAAATCGTTACACAAATCAATGTTGATTTATATAAAATAATTATTTTTTAAATCCTATTTCACATATGGTGCACAATCGATTCGACGAACTTATACAGAAATTATAGGATTTTAGCACACTCACATTGACTTGTATATGCCTCTGCAGAAAATCCATATACTTGGTGAGATACATGGAGCTCTCCATGTCATTATCAGTGACCGTGGCATACAATACTTCGTAGATCATGACGACGGGACTGTCCTCGGAGCGGTCCACGCGAAGCCCGTACATCATCACTATTCGCATGAGGATGTCTATTACCTTGGTAATGCAAAAAAAAAGTCGAATAATGTAATTGTGACCAGGACAAAGTACATAGCCGTGAAATGTGAAGTAAAGGTTTTGTGCTGTAAACTTTGAATTATTGAACTTATTTTTGCTATAGCTGGAAGCTCCTTCCATGAAATCCACGTTTTACTTACTGTCGTTGAACTTCATTAATCATACCACCCAGAAAAATACGGTGGACCCTCGTTAAACCGAACACGGTTAAACCGAATGATTGCTTTAACCGAATAAATGTTGAGGTCCCAATCTCTATATGTTCTATATAAATAATATCGGATAAATCGAAAATCGGTTAAACCGAACAGTTTTTACCGGTCCCGAGGTGTTCGGTTTAACGAGGTTCTACTGTATATATAAAGATAAGTAATAGGATTTTTTTTTGGACAAAACTTCTTATTAGCCATTTAGGTTTATATTCTATTTGCGCAAATAACCCTTACATAAACATTTCACAAAACCTTCTACAGGTTGACCAGTCTCCAGTCTGTTTCGAATTCCCTGATTTTTTCCCTGATCTAAGATTGATATTGGCCAGATCCAAGAGGGTATTTAATAACAAACCATACCTATATTTGATAAATACCAGAGCGCTGACGTCGCGTGCCAACATTTTAAAGACATTATTATTGAATGCGAGCGCCGAAGGCCCGAGCGAAATTTTTGACAAAAATGAAAAATAACAAATAAATGTGTATAACGAAATTCCCTGATTTTTTCCCTGATTCATAATGAAATTCCATGTTTTTTTCCCTGAATTTCTCCAAAAAGGTCCATTTTCCCTGATTCTCCCTGATTCGAAAACGGGATTTTGAAATTCCCTGATTTTCCCTGACACTGGTCACCCTGTTCTATACCTTGAATTCTCGCAGATATCGCCTCCGTTCCGGGTTTTCCAAGATGAAGTCTCTCAGTTCGGCCAGAGACAGACGCGTGGAGACGAGCTCTTGCTCCGACAGCTCACCGCTCACGCGAATCTAAGAATAGCAACGGTTCAAACCCATTTATTTTTGGAGTAATTGCAGGGACCAATATATAGAATATATTCATCGAAGCTTCCGGGGGCAGGGGTCATACTTTTGTACAATAACATCTTTCATCATAGTCCAATAGACGACAAATTAGCAAGAATTATAGCTTGCCATAAAAATGGTTCGTTAATATATTACTACTCACCCCCGTAACCAATCTATCAAATGTCAAATCTACACAGGTAGCCTACTTAAAGTTAAATTTTATGTGTCAAGAGGTAAGACTATATTGGGTTGCGGTATGCTTCTTGCATACATGTATGTCAATAAACACAAGTTCTTTTTAACATACATTTATTGCATTTATATGTTGCAATGAATCTGTAAAAACCGCGTATGTTGCGATCGCTATTTTTTAAGGCGATGTCAACACAGGCCTGTTCACCGAGCGAATGTCAAAATTTCCTGGCATTGTCAATATAGACCTTGCGATCGATTTTTGAAATAAAAATATGAGATCCTGAGCTAATTTTTTTTACATTAAATACGATATTCAGTTAACTCTTGAATTATTATTTGTAAAAGTTATATATGTATCTCATCTACATAATTGGTATATAAACTAATTTGATCTATAGTCAATAGTCAATAAACATGACTAAATAAATTTGGTGGTAACACATTTTGCACTGATTAATTTTTGAAATAGGCACAATATCTCAAGTTTTTAGTAAACGCAATCAGTGTTCTAATATAATTGTCTATTCGAAACAAAACAAATATGAGACTACACCATAGTAGTAAGCATTGTGGTGATTTTCTGAACCTGATGAACAAAACTTAACACATGATAAATGCAAATCTATACTTTTACAAATGACAAGGCTTGATTAACTTGACTAGAGGCACTTATTAAACATAATCTATGACTTCTTATTTTGTTAAACACTCATCGCAGCATATAGCAAATGATTGTGCACCTACGCACTGACCATGAAACCTTTTTTTACATATCAGGCACTGAGCCTTTTCGTTTTTCTTCACTTTTTTTCCCACAACTGTTACATTTGTTAGCTCTACTAAGTCCCCCATTTGTCGCAATTATGGTTGATTGTTCGTTTCGTAGCTGCTTTGCTTGTTCACGTCTTTCCGAAGAAGCTCGTTTTTC
>LQRL01016041.1:0-12546 GCA_001703475.1 Hydroides elegans | reverse complement strand
TATAAAAACCACGATCTAAAATGCCTTAAACACTAGGATATACATATACGAATAAGTCACCAATAAAATAATAGAATGTTAATGTCATTGTCCTTTACAAGGACCATCGAAAGTTATTTATGTTCATAGCGATCATGAAACACGCAAAGACAGAATTATTCGACGAGGAAGAGAAAGCGAACAACATTTATCTAGTATGGAAGACTATATGAATTGTATTGACCAAGAATATAAAAACTATATGAAAAAACTTAAATCAAGCGATATCGAATTTTTTTTTGTTGATAACAACATCACGCCATCAAAAGAAATAATTGATGACATAATTGAATTTATTTTCAACCTTTAATATTGTTTAATTACTTCGTATTTTGGGGGGAAAAACTATGTTGAGACTGAGCAGCCAACCCTATACTTCATCGTTATTTTTTCTCCACCATAAAAGCAATCTTTACATAAAAAATGAGTGATTCATCAGAAAGTTGTGGAGAAAATTCCCAGAGTATTTGCAACTGGTGTAATAAGAATACTCATTTAATTGCAAATAAAAAATATTGCAAGTCATGTAAAAGCAAATGCTTCAGGGAATGTTCAAGATGCCACAGACCTTTCGATGATATCCAATATTTTCAACTGGATGATAAAAGGTGCAATGCATGTCAAAAAAAGTATATTAAAGAACGAGAAAGAAGAGAGGCCGCGAAAAAATCTAGCGTCAAAGCTTCAACTAGCGGTACCCCCAAAAAAACCGAAATTATAAAGTTACACAAAAAATCTAAAAGTGATATTTTCGATAAAGATGCAAAATCTCACCATGTTTTCGATAGCGATACTGATGATGAACCTAAAAACGATACAAAAAAACCAAAGTTTGACAATATAAATAGTGAGAAGTCGTCTGGGGAAATTCCTACCACAGATATGAAAAATAATTCAGATCATAAAAATATCAGTACTAATCTAACAGAAAAGGATGATTATGAAGATGAATTGATGGCATACATACCGATCGTTTTGAAAACAAATGGGAAAAAAATAATTCTGCAAAAATAAAAAATGAAATAGTCCCTGTGAATAGGAGGGGATGAAGTTATGAAACATAACCCTCTATGGTTGTTTTTTTGTCTAGTTAGCATTTAATGTTTTAATGAATGTTGTAGATAACATGGCTTACATCATCCCCACATCAGATCAACTGGAAACAATGAAAAACGACATGCTAGAGCCAGACAATGGAAAGGAGGAGGGTGAATACTCGGACGATGATGATTGCAATACAAAAGGCAGCAAATCACTCAACGGTTCACAACATTCACCGCCTCTGCCCATGCATCAAACTCCACAGGATTTCGTTTCAAAAACAGACATTAATTGTGAATCATCTGAACAACCTTCAAATAGTAATGTATCCGCCAAAGCCAAGACCTTCTTGTCTTCGTTCGCAGGAATATCACCAAACGTTCAATTTTCATATCTTTCACCGCATGCTATCAAACCAAAGCGTGAAAACCAAGCTGCCGTTGGATATGATTTGTATGCAGCCTATGAAACTCACCTGCTTCCTCATCAAGTGAAATATATATTTACAGACATTGCAATAAGAACACCACCTGGCTATTGTGCTAGAATCGTCAGTAAGCGCGGACTATCTAAAAAACGCATTCATATATTCAGTGAAGTAATTGATAATAGGTACTGTGAAAATATTAAAATTAAAGTACACAATTTCCACAACAATGCTGTTTTCAGTATTAGTGCAGGTCAGGCAATTGCTGAGCTTGTATTCGAAAAAGCAGTCTTACCAGTTTTAATCCCATCTAAACGTTTATATAAAAAAGCAATCAGTTCCACCTATAAGGGGTACCAAGAAGATTAAAATGTTGTGTGGTTGTGGTGTTTCGTATTCACTGTAGTTGGAATATATAAATATTCAGAATTGGTTTATTGGCGTTGTATTAATTGTAATAGCTGTTTAATTATTAAATATATATAATGTTGTAATGAATTTAGTATAAAATTGTAGAATAAACACATGTTAGAACTTCATTTGTTTTATTTCATCCGAATTTAAAACATATTCACACATTCATTGGAATATACCCTAAATCCTAGATTTACAACAAAACCAGAAAATCTCTATTATAAACTTATTATTCAGCAAAATGAAAAGCAAAAGACAAATTAATATTTTATTAAAATCTCTGTATTATGATCCAAAACATAAAGCAGGTTTTGGTTCCATTAAAAATATTTATGATGCATGTAAAGCAAAAGGAGTTCGGGTTTCATATAAAACTATTAAGGAATAGCTACAGGGACAAAATAGTTACACACTTCACAAAACAAGACGATTAAAATTCAAACGTCGTATTACAATTGTACCAAGAATTAATTACCAACTACAAGCTGATTTAGTTGATCTAAGCACCCTTGCGAACGAAAATGATGGCTTTAAGTTTCTTCTAACGGCAATAGACTGTTTCAGTCGTTTTGCGTTTGTAATTGCATTAAAAAATAAATCCGCTGGTGAAGTTTTACGTGCGATCAAAATTATTATAGATAAAGAAAAGAAATCGTTTAAACTTTTACAAGTTGATGATGGTAAGGAATTTTGGAATAAAAAAGTCGTAACTTTTCTTCAACAAAAAGACATTAAATTGTTTAGTACATCTTCAGATACCAAGTGTAGTTTAGTCGAAAGGTTTAATAGAACCTTTAAAACGCGTTTATTTAAATTTTTTACAGCCAAAAACACTTTGAGATACATTGATGCACTCGACGATTTAACATATTCTTATAATTCAAGAATTCATAGAACGATAGGGATAGCACCACGGGAGGTTACTAAAACAAACGAACGCACTGTTTTTCGTAGAATTTATAAAAGCTATTTATCAAAAAGAACGGTTCATTTTAAATTTAACACTGGTGATAAAGTAAGAATAAGCAAAATCAAAGGACAATTTGAAAAGGGCTATTTACCCTCTTTTACAAATGAGTATTTCTTTGTGGTAGACATTGCAAATACAAATCCACCCACCTACCGCCTAATGGACTCTAGCAATATATTATTAAAAGGCACCTTTTATAAAGAAGAATTGCAATTGGTTTCTTAATATATATATATATTTATTTATTTAGATATGAATAATAAACATGCATATAGTGTATTTGATGCGAGATTAAAGCACCCATTCAACATGTTGATAAATGGTCCAACACAGAGTGGAAAAAGTTCATTTATATTTAATCTATTAAAACTGATACCTGTGATGGTATCAGAAAATATAGATTACATAGTATGGTTCCATGGGGTATCAACAGATTTACATATAAAACTTACAGAAGAACTTGGTTCTCGCATTCAAATAGTAGAAGGCTTACCAAACACATTCGATAAGTTTATATTGCCAGGAAAAACTGGACTTTTCATTTTTGATGACCTTTTAAATGAAACCTCCAATTCAAAAATTATGACGAATTTGATTTGCAGACAATCGCACCATGAAAGTATAAGCACCATTCTAGTAACACAAAATATATTTTCAGATGGCAAAGAAAGAAAAAATTTTCTTCGGAACGCACAATATTTAGTGCTTTTTGCGAATCCGCTTGATATGAGTGTACCATACCTTTTATCAAATAGAATTATGCCAAAACGTCAAAAGACATTTTTAAATATCTTTGAGACTGCCACAAGTAAGCCACATGGTTATCTCTTCATTGATGGACATCAAGGATCACCACCAGAGGCTAAATTTCGAACTGATATACTAAGTAACTATCATCGAGTATTTTTACCAATAAATTAAACTTTTAATTGGTTGAGATGAGTGAGGCGCTTAAAAGAAAAGATTACTTATCTCTTCTAGGCTCTACCCGTCAAAAGAAAAAGAGAAGTTTGTTGCTAGATTATGCAAGTAATGGAGATATTGCCGCTATATCTGAAGTAATTTTTAACCTTTTGAAAGGCATAATACCCTTAAACGACAAACAGAGAAGAAATTTGCGAAAGTATCAAAGAGTCCTTAGAGCAATCAGTAAAAAAACTTTATCCTATAAAACAAAACGACATATTTTGAAACAAGAAGGTGGATTTTTACCGACATTGATACCCATAGCTTTGAGTGTATTATCTTCATTATTATAATGGACTTTAAAGAGAGTATCATTATTCCTCTCAAACTGTTCAACAGCTGTTCATTTGATAAACAAATATCAGATAATCGGTCACTTTTAGGAGCTGCCTATCCATCCGATGTGAAAATGAAGCTGATAAATCACAAAAGGGTACAATCAAAAAATAATGACAAAATTAGGGTTGTTGATAATCATACGCAAAATGTTTCTAACCCGAATCCAATATCACTGCAGCGAGATATAATTTTGGAAAATATTCCTATAGCAAAAAGACCATTTATAAGTAGCATAATAAATGTTATAGAAAAACACCCCGAGGAACTATATTGGAATGATGATTTTAGAATATATATTAACGATAAGGCAATTACTAATTCAAATGCCATTGAGATATTCAAATTTCTCATGAAAAATCAGATTGTAACTAAGGAATCGGATGAACCTATAGGATCAAAAGAAGTTGCTGAAACGCTTAAAAGAATAGGTGTACCCGACAGTTGGATTCCTGTGATATATCCTAGAAAAAGTTTTCGCGATAAAGTACCATCAAAAAATCAAAAAGGGGGAAAGTTAGCTACAGTACGTTGGTTAAAATACTAAACATCTAAGATGAGACGAGTCCCATTTTCATGTGACAAACAGAGATACAGAAATCATTTCCTTGGGCAAGTTGGGCAAGGAGGAAGCGCATTTGAAGGTTCTTTTATTCAGGAAGGATATGGTCTTGGTAATGTTTTAGGGGGTTTGATTCGTAAGGCTCTCCCATTAATTAGAAAGCATGGCAAACCATTACTTAAAAAGGGTGGGAAAATCATTGGAGAAGAATTATTAAAAGGAACAGGAGATGTTTTAAATGATGTTGTGATCAAACGTAGAAAACTAAAACCAACATTAGAAGCCCAAGCTCGCAATAGTGTTACAAAAATTTTGAATAAAACTTTCGACCAGAAGGGAAAGGGTTTATTAAAGCGAAAAAATAAATGTTCCTCTGAAGTAGGTAGAAAAAAATCAAAGTTTGAAGATATTTTCCACTAAAAATGTCACTTATTGATGAGAAATCTGAGGAATTCATCAAATCCGAGTTAGAATTGTTTCAGATTCCACCGACACAGACATCAATTGAGCAGAATGTATGGCAAAAGTATTATCCACTAACAACTTTAGAAAGAGGTGGGCCCATTGAATTTAAAATTGTAAGCGGCGACCAAGATTATATAAATCCTTCATGTCATTTATTATACACAAAATGTCGCATATTGGATGAAGATGGTCTAGAATTAGAAGAAAAAGATTCCGATGGAAATGAAGTAGCGAGCTCACTTGTTTTACCTGTTAACTATTTTCATGCTGCTCGATTTAAAAATGCGGACATTTTGCTAAATGGAAAATCAGTGACTTCAAATGATAACCTTTATCCATATCGTTCATATTTTGAAATGTTATTAAATCATAGCAATGACACAAAGTCAGAACAGTCCTCGCTTGGTTTATTCTATAAAGACAATGGTAATTTTGATCAATGTGATAGCCTTCTCACATCAGACTCTCCAGATACAAACATGAATAATGGCGCGTATAAGCGATTTCAGGTTTCAAAGTATAGTAATTCATTTGAATGTGTAGGGAGAATTCACGGGGAAATATTTTCCCAACCTAAGCTGTTATTAAATAATACAACTTTAACCATAAAACTTCACAGGCATGATCCTTCGTTTTGTTTGATTGCAAATGAGAAAAAAACGAGATATACAATTTGTATAGATTCAGCTATTTTATTTGTTAACCAGATAAAAATAAGTCCAAGTGTTCGAGAGGCTCATGAAGTTGCATTGCTAAAAAGTAATGCCAAATATCCGATCCGGAAAATAGAAATGAAGTATTTCACAAAGGGGGCAGGTAGGACTGACTTATCAGAGCTAAATCTTGTTCATGGAACTATACCAAGAAAAATAGTTTTTGGACTCGTTGATAGCGAAGCCTTTACTGGTAATTACCAACTGAATCCATTTAAATTTGATCATTTCCACATGCAAAATATTGTTTTAAGAATAAATGGACAGCCAGTACCATATGAAAATATTGAAATGGATTTTGAAGAAAATAACTATCTTCAGGGTTATATAGTCCTACTTCAAGGAACAAATAGATTGTTTCAGGATAGAAGCATGGGTATAACGCCATCTGAATGGAAAAATGGGCATACCATTTTCGCAATAGATCTCACTCCAGATCTCTCAAATTCACATTTTAATTTATTACAGGAAGGTACCATAAGTCTAGAAATAAGACTTAAAAAGCCACACGATAAAAGTATTACGACTGTTGTTTATCTTGAATATGATTCTATTATTGAGGAAGATAGAGATAGAAATGTTTATCTAGAATAGTAATGAGATACGTAACGATGAGATACGATTCAAATTGTTGCTGTTTCAGAAATGGATTTACACGATTTTTACATCGTTCTACCGAGCAATGTTAAAAATAAAGCGTTTTCAAATAAGACAAGTCATTTTATCACGGAATTACCTAAAACGCTGGTTTTAGAAAGAGATAAGTGGGAAGTGGGTTTAGTTGAGGTTGATTTTCCTAAATCATGGAATAATATCCGAAGTGAATGGAGTGAACTTACTTTTCTGAAATGTAATGGCGGGCTGATATATTCTTACACGAAAAGTTTACGATCGGGGCATTATGAAAGTAGGACACATCTAATAAATGAAATAAATAAACTAGCACCATCTGCCATAAAATCACATTTTCATTATGATGAGATAACAGGAAAAATCTTGCTTACTTTAGAAAAAGAAGAGGGTGTTTTTATATCCGCGAAACTCGCTCGTCTTTTAGGTTTTTCGAAACAAAACTTTTTCTTTCACCCATCTCTTCGCTCATGCATTTCAAAGGACGGGAATGGTAAAGATAAAATCTTATATCTCACTATTAATGATGGCACCTTACCCCCTTACGTAAGCAGTGGTGCAGAAAAAGATAAATTATTTACAAAAATTATTTTAGATCATAATAAAAACGTGTTTTCACATAAAATTGTTGGGGAAAGAGTAATAGATATAAATGGAGGTATCTATTCTATATATATTTATTCAAACATTGTAGGAAATACTATCGTTGGAAATACATATGCTCCTTTATTGCGAACTGTTATGGTAGAAGGGAATTATGGTGATTCGATTCAGAAAATCTTCATTCATCCTCATTACCTAGATATTAACTCGGAAAATATTAGAGATATCGAAATAAGCCTTAGAGACGATCAAGGTGATTTAATTGCGTTTGAGTTCGGAAAGGTAATGATTAAATTACATTTTAAGAAAAGAGTAAATCAATTGTTTTAAAACGATACCACATGAATACTTACGAGATCGCATCTGTTTTAAAATTGATGCTTGGTAGACAATTTGGTGGTGTATTTCCCGCCGATATGCTACCACCTACACCTTTGGAAGAAGAAAGACCTTTAGCATTTGTTGCAAACACTCACGAGAGCCATTTACCTGGCGAACACTGGGTGGCTTTTTTCTTCCCTAAAAAAGGAGAAAGTGAATATTTCGACTCGTTTGGTTTACCACCATGGAAAAATACATTTTATGAGTTTTTAGATGATAGTTATGGATATAGTAGTATGATGCTGCAAAATTTTAATTCAGATGTATGTGGGTATTATACCATTTTATATTGTATATGTAGGGGAAACCACATCTCATTAAACGATATGCTAACCTTGTTTTCGACAAATACAAAAACAAATGATTTAAAGGTAAAATTATTCATCAATAATTTACCAATTATGAGCTGTGATAAGATCCGCTGTACCACTAACCAGCGGTGTCGCAAGCGAAGTCAAATTGATAAAAGTGTATTTCAAGAGAATATTCAACCATGAGGTTCACATATAAATACTCCATAAACATAGTGTTTCTTTATTTCTATGAAATGGTGTTTTGTGGAAACATCGACCTAGCACATGGAGTGGAATCGAACTGTTCAGTTGTGGCTGAACATATTTTATCTTGTAGCAATATTGGGACGGTGCCTCCATTAAGTGATAAAGTGCGAGAAAATATTATTTTTATTGATATTATTAATAGTACAATGGAAAAGCTAGGATTTTTATCAAAAAATGAATGGCCTGATCTTGAATTCATAACATTGTATAATACATATTTTTTACCATGCACAGAAATTGAAAAACAAGATAAATGGCGAATATATATTGACCATGATGGCTCATGTTTGAAACAAAATGAAACTAATGACCAGAACCTATATGACGGCAACAACAATAACACTATAGATACTATTAGCTTAAAAAGCAGCCCAAGAACTACTGTTTTTGAACAAATATATATTATAAAAACAAATCATTTCTCAAAATTTTTTAGCGGTCAAAATAACATAAGCATTAGCATTTATTTACTAGCAATTGTTTTGATAGGTGGTTTCATTTTCGGATATTTTATTTATATACGAATAAAATGTGAAAACGCAAAAAGAAAAACTAGTTATAGTTTTAATTCACAAGAGAAAAGCAAAGAAGATTTGGAGGATCTAAAAAATAATATATTACCTATTGATACGCCCGTATGATTAATTTATATTTTAGAATTCAGTTAGATGGATTTCTCTTAAATATTGCTAGTTTGTGGTTTAGCTTATTTGATGTAGATATAGTTGATATTTTAGCGGAGCTCTGTTAGGATATATTATGTGTTACTCGTGAAATTAGGGTATAGTGAATTTGATATAGATATTGTCGATGTTTTATATGTACTTTGTTAGGATGTATTATATGTTTTGTCATGAAATAAAGATAAAAAAGTCAGGAAAACGAGAGGTCTGGGCTTTTACCATGGGTTCCCATATTGACATGCTGGAAAAAGGAGAAGTTGACAATAAGTAGACAGAACTCTCGTTTAGGAAAACGAGAGTTCTGGGCACACTATTTAATGTTAACATGGGAAAAAGAACCGAAGATTCGCAAATGGGCCCAGAACTCTCGTTTTCCTAGTACTACTGGCGCGTATATATGAGTTAGCATAGAATACGACAATTTTACATATAAATTAATCCAACATGCCGAGTCTTCGGTCGGTGCTCGACGGATATAAGATCATACAATGATAAATTGGTCAGGAGACCTAATACATAAAAATCCTACTAGAGCTTAAGTTCAAAAGAAGATTACAATATGCACGATGGCACGTTAAAACGATAATTCTTCGATATTTGACTGAGAGGTAATACATAATACAATAAAGTAACTATAAACTATAAACCTCTGGCGCGACTCTGGGCACACATCCAGATGAAACCGCCCAAGGCATCTCGGATAAAAGGTATAATATAAGTCTAGCTCAGTTTGATCAAAATTCCACATGGAATAGCACGTTGAAAGAGGGTACCACAGTCAGCTACGCTAGACCTCGCGTTCCTCTGCTCGGACCCCTATTGACACGTCTATTGATCTAAGTCGCTGGACCATCCGAACAATCCGGCCCTTGCCCAACCCTCTCGCACACTGCGCTTACTGCGTTTTGAACTTGAACCCGACCCGAGAGACTGCTTGTTTTTCTGAAAAATTAACATAAACCAATTAAAAAGATGGCACATTCGCTTTCCATATTTTAACTAATAATTTTGATATAAAATGATGAGAAATGTATATTTTAAAGCTTCGCCAAACGTCCTAATGAATGCTTTCCTGGATTTATTACTTCACTTTTGCTTACACTTCACTTTGCACTAGCTTTTAAATGACCGTAACGCACATATGGAGTAGTATTAAATTTTTACGGAGTTGGAACTAGAAACAATAACTTAAATAATAATTCAACGCAAACAACGAAATTTTGTAGAGTTCCAACACGGCAATTAGCGAACTACAATAAAAATATATAAATTGATATGGCTTTCAAAGAAACAACTTATCTTTTATAGTATGGGATGTGCTGTGGGATGTGCTGATGTTCAAGGATGGAGCACCCAGCGTGACATTTATATATCTGCAAATACAAGCATATCATACCACATGCATATTAATTCAACAGTCATATTATGTCTCAGACGAATAAATCTGCAAATATAAGCATATTATAGCACATGTTTATTAATTAAACAATCATAGTTATGTCTCAGACGTCACAACTCGTCTTTTTAACTTGTATATTCAGAATAATACTTATATTTGACTCAAATTTTCTATTTGCAGCGCTTCTACTGATATCAACCCAAAACACAGCTTTAACTCTGACGCACCAAGACCTATATTTCCATATAGAGCCTGTACAACAATATCTTTTAAGAACAATACTTGGGCGTATCCGCAATTATAGAACAATACTTGGGCGTATCCGCAATTATAACATTATTATGCATACATAGAATTAAAGCAACCCATCGAGGGGAGCAATGTCGAACGCTTTTAACATATCAATGAATAAAAGCAATAATAACTGTTCTAGCGTCTTAAAGTATATTTTCGGATCTTCGGAACGTCAATGGTCAGTCCTCGTTGTCCAGGCTAGTGCCTGGTACTGGCCGATGTCCTCGGCCGTAGCATCCCAGGTGTTCCTGAAACAAACCAGGATTCATGAATAAACAATTTTTACAAAATGGCATACACATATATGCCCCCATGTGAGTATCCATGAAAGTACTCGATTCGAGATTTAACATTTCGTCACTTGCGGGAATAATACCCCGCATGATTTCATCCTTATGTTAAAAGGTAAAACTCTGCGACTTACGAAGTCGTGTGGTGACCAGAAGTACCCATAGCAAACACGGCACTAGTAGCTCATAAACTTGTATTTATGGAATTTGAACATGTGACGGGTTTCCATATACTTAACCCAGCCGAAAGTTCGTTTCTCACTTCTTTCGAGCTATTTTTCAGCCCCAGAAGCGCTCAAGTGTGTAACTCTAGACCAAAGGTCTGAAGGATTAAATAGTGATCGTAACTTTGTAGTCTGAAGGATTGAATGGTGAGACCTTGTCTTATTCCATCTTCAGTAAATGAGGCATTTTTGTAACATGAAAATGCCACAAATTGTTGAAAATAAAACAAAATAACTTACCAACGGTATATTCGTTTCCCTCCCTGCCACCAAAATGTAACGATAAACGAGTATAACACTTGATGTTTCTTGTCTGTTTTCGTCTATGTTGTATATATTTTTTGTGTTGTTGATTTTATGTTACAATTGGAGTTCGGATTAAGCCGTAAATTATCTGGAAACACTAAATAATATTCCGAATAGCTTCATGACTTTATTCCTTAAATTCCAAAACGTAACTCCCAACGTTGCCTGCTCAACAACACGATTACGTCAAGCTCACACAACATGTTAATACTCTCCGAGGCGATAGATAATGTGGTTGTCTTATGGTTATGTGATTCAATGTTGCAAGTGAACTGTGAGCTTGTGTGCGTAGCGATAGATAATGGGGATTACTTGTGGTTATTTGATTCAATTGTGTCTAATATTTTTGCAGCATCTTGTTTGTACATATGCCTTTCGTTTAACCTTTGGTCTTTTCTAGTTACTGACTTTCTTAGCTCCTCCTTGCTTTTTCGTTCTCTCTCAGTCATCTGAAAGTTCGTTTACTCGAAGATTTTTCTTTTCATTAAAATTAAACGGTTCCTCGTGTACTTTTCTGAGATGAAGTCTTTCTTCGAAAATGTTTTCTTTTTGGAATCATTGACAGACACAGTCGACGCCTTTTTAACATTTGTAAACACAAAAAATATATATACCATTGCAAAAAATGTTTCAATCATCTAATACTGCACTGTCTTATAGTGCATACAAATTTTATTTTAAACAATATTCACAAAATACACTTAGATTACGCAAATCTAGATCATAACGACTCTCATAAACGTATATATATATGCAAGTTTCTCTCCTCTTCTCTTTCTGTGTCTGTCATTACCGGTATAGATCGATATTCGGCCTAACACTGGTTGTTTGTCGCAATAAGCCAGACTGAATCTGATTCTTTAGCCTGATTCTTTAGCAATGCTAAAACTTCATCGACCTTCTTTTCTGTCGACTCCTGAGAGACGGGATGAGCTGGTTCAGCTTAACATCTGTAACATTTGTAGTGCCGCATGATGCAGTATTGTCACGCCTTTAAGCAATACGATTTTGTAAAATCAAATAAAATTTATCTATCTTTAAAAAAGCAAATAAAATCTATCTTTATCCAAAAGGCTCAGCATCGAGACAATTTCTGGCATTATTCTGGCGTTATTTCTGGCAAAAAACCCTGACCGTCTGCAGTGGAAATTAACTTTTGAGGCAAAATTTGTAAGGGTGACAGCGTTAGGAAATATCATATATTTTATGCTTTGGCTTTTACCTAGTCCATATTGTAACACCT
>LQRL01015989.1:12886-25097 GCA_001703475.1 Hydroides elegans | reverse complement strand
GGAGGGGGGGGGGGATGCGGCGCAAATAAAACTAGGGCCGATTTCACAGTATAAGTTTAGACCAGGGTATCATTTGTTATAACATTGAAACATAGTCTAAACTCAGGCTGTGAAATTTGCCCATACAGTGGAGCAATACAATGTATATTTTAAGATATAAATTTTATATGATATATGCAACTTTGCAGGACGCTTGGGAACTGCGTTTTACCTTATAAGTACACCAGCAAGCGAAATCGACATTCCAGTCATGGAGTTCAAGAGGTACGTTGCCTACAGAATGGGCCAGGTCCCACCCAACGTAGCAACCCTGTCAATTTACAATAAAAAAACTCATATAAACTCTAATAGAGTACATCGAGCAATATAACAAATAATTAATCATAGTCCAGTTTAAGAGTTCATTATATTTCCATTGATTGACTTGTTTTGTTACAAAAGTATATAAGCTCTTGATAAAGAGTTCTTGAAATACTGTGACTACAAGTACTATGTTTTTGCTAGATTAAAAAAATATTCGATATTCATGGCCAAAGTATTGTTATGTCTCATTATATTCTATCTGCAAGACAGGCGATAAGGAATAATAATTAATTTTAATTGTTAGGCTTCCAGAATAAAAAAAAGTCTTTACTTTTTGTTGAGCAGCTTTAGTTATGGTCGGAATATCGAATAGTTGGCCAGTATAATACTGCACCCCTGAAAATATCACAACTGCGATACTGTCTCCCTCTTTTTCGATCGTCTCTAGAATGTCCTGGATTCGCAAACAGTCTTCGCCCTTTTAAAACAAAGTGTGTATGCTCAAAGAAATTGAAAAAAAAAACTTATCAGGAAAATAACGGGAACCACCATTGATGGTATTAAGTCAGATTTTGCTTTCGGTCCCTCCCTTCAGTTCCAATATATTTTCCTGAAAACAAAAGGTATGATTTTATTTCACCATTGATATTTTCTTCAAATACATTCGCAATGGTTATATGCATAACCAACTTTGAAATAAATTGGCAAATAAAAAAAAAGTTAATAATTGTTTGTATACAATGATTATTTACACGCCATTACTACGATGAACACAGTTTTTATCACTAGATAACATGTAACGTGCTGTTACAAATATGATATGAAGCCATTCATATAAGGAGTATGGGTATAACCGGTTCACGTCTAAAATTTTAAAGGAGAAGTTTTGAACTACAATCATTTTTTATTCCCTTTTAACATGTTATAGTACAATACATTTTACGGATGCGTAAACCTTATTTCTGGTTTCATTGAGCTTTTACTTAACGTGATTATTGGCAAAAGAATATATTACAAACTAGTTAAATTAGGTTTTTGCATGTATCCCTTCAATCATTGACAGTTGATCTAGACATCATAAGATGTCATTAAGATAATATGGTTGACCTTATTCACCTCAGCTGTAATAACAAAGCAAAATCCCAATCAATAATGTATGGAAGCGAATTTTAAGCATGGCAGCAAAGAGTATATAACAAAACATTCAAATATGGTTTAAAATGCGTTACATTGTACATGACTACTTTTCCTAGTAATAAAGTCAAATGGTAAATTTATCATAAGACTTATTTGTCTGGAATAATTTGATTGAGTTATTGACCATGAATATTATGTTTCGAGTCGAAAATATACTTTGTTGTAGGAAGCATAGAATAGCATCCGGACATCAAGCTTTGGCCTTCTGGGAAAAGGGTTATTTTAAGTAGAAACGTTTATCAAATATGATTATGAAAAAAAACTTATGTCTAGACTAATTTACATGTACTTGTAATGAGATACATTGTAACATAACATTGTATGACATTGACCTCATAATAAGACCCCGTAATTCAATAACATTAAGGATGTGGTAATCCATTATGGTGTTTTATGCGCTTTCTCGAGATATTAAATTAAACATTTAATTTGCAATTTAATAATTCCTTAACAAATGTTTTCAGCATTTGATAACTTACTTTTCTTGGCTTTAAGCAGATCATACTTTGTTCGGGATCAAAACCTTTAAGTCGAATTTCAGATTCTACTGCATACTGAAATTTAATAGTTGAACGTTATATATAGCAATTAAAATGATATTTTATATGGTGATCATTTATCTGAGCAAAGTAATAGTTGTAGATGATCGCTGTTGTTTGAGTTTTAATCAAAGCTTATATGAAAACACTTCAACCATTGTATATAGGTATATCGTTGATATATTAACTAAAAGATAGTACTACTTTTAGAATTAGCATATGATTTCTAATATTTTGTTGTTGGAATATACTTTCAATATAATGATCATTTATTAATTTATGGGAGAGTAATGGAAAAAAGAGTTTGGATAAACAACGCACGTGATCTGATGGAAAGGAACGTTCTTCGAGCAAAATTTTATGTCGCTTTTGTGTCGGTCTGTAGAAGCTGATCTGCAAAGGTATGTTTGTTTTAAAAAAAATTGGTTTACAACACAAAAAAAAAAACAGTATATAAGATCACCAAATAAGATAAGATAACTTAAAACAATTAATATGCATGTGGCAATCTAAGAACATAAACTGAAATAAAACTCAATATATCTTTAAGAAAACAACAATAATTATAAATATTGGAAATATTAAATACGAATAATAATGGGTAATATACAAACCAGCTGAAGGTGAAGGTTGATGGTCAGGTGGTTCATCACCGTCACTTCCTGTTTCCGGGCACCTGTTAGCAAAATGGTTGTCATGAGCAACAGCAAGCGAATTCGATTATAACGGAAAGAAAAACGTAAAATTTTGAATTTTTCATGGTTTGAAAGGGTACACTGATGTACAAGTCGTTAAAATGTATATAAAATATCTACGATTCCTCTTGGAAAGTAACATAAAGTAATATAAAAGTCTCACTACAATTTTCAACATTTTTTTTTAATACCATATTAGAACGAATATAAACATGAAACATAACTGAATGTGAAAAAGTTGTATTTTATTATTCTGCAGTTATTGTTCATCATCGAAAGTTGAATGAATGATAATGTGTTACCAACTAATTTCGCCATTTGTTCTGTTACAACTTCATCACAAAAGGCCCAGGGCATCTTTCCTCTCCGATGACCGAACACGCCTCTGAAACAGTCAATCATGATTTGGATGAAATCGATCATGTAAAACACATAAAGATTTCATATATTTAAACTTTTACTTGATAAATCTAGCCACTACTTTAATTGTTTATTAAACTAATCTCATCATATTTCAATGAAACCTCAAATTACGACAGCATCTTTACGCAGGATTCGAATACATATCCCTCCAATTTATCATGGAATAGTAATTTATTGGTTTATTGAGAAATGGAAAAGCAACCATTTCGGACTGGTATGTTATTGTGATCATAACAGTCTTATTGCCGTATAATAAGTGTGTTTTTATTAAATATAAGACAAAATGACGTGAATTTGATATTCAATAGCAACAATCCATATCCATGCATTTTAATTTACTCACTGCTTGGCCCATTTATCGAGTTCGCGGTCCACGACCCGTTTGACGCCTCGTGGAAGGAGACCCAGTGATTGGCCAGCCATGTAAACACTGTCTTCATCCGGGTCAACAAGGTCAAGGTCGGCTTAAGGTCAAGGACAAATATATGTCAAAATGTGTCTTAGGTATTCAAAGAACGTTTATTCGCCTAACCAGAAATTTTCTAAAGGATCTAAATGCATAAATTATTGACAGGTGTATAAATGGAAACAAATAATATTATATAGCTTGTGACAACATTTAATTGCCTATAGGCTGACCAGATTTTAGGATTTTTGTTACAATCTCTCTCTTCTTATGTATCTCTAATGGCAATTCAAAAAGTTGACTTGCTTTTTAAAACGGAACAAGCGTTTAGGTAACTTATTAAGTTTTCCATAAGGAATACATTAAAGGCAGGGTTTGTTAGGAGAGAAATGTAAAAACCAGCTAAAAATGTGGCCAGACCCTTAACGTAAGAATTTCAACTATTCAATAGGTAGAGATAATAGTACTTCAGTTGAAGAATGATCTTAATAGTATTATTTAACAACACAATAAACATATTCGTGTCATTGCTAACTATCCGTCATTGTTTGGTACTCACTTTCCGGTAAATCAGACATCGTAGGATAATGAAATTCACTGCGCAACGATCGACTCATCTCATCCATTCTTTGTGCAAACTCTTTCGATAAAATATCCAAATTGTCTCGTTTTGATATATTTAAAAGTAAATTGATTGGATGCTCAAATGACGTAATTCCGTTTTTCATAATTTCTTTTCCATTTTTAATGTGCCCATTACAGTCACAATCCTCAAATCTAGTCGCCATATTTTATTTTGTTTCAAGAAAATATTTTATGATAAATTACTGACAGCTATAATGTCTTGCTGCAGTTTTATGACTTTTAAGTGTCAATATGATTACAGTGCATATTATTACATCCGAGAAATCTATTTTTATTCACACGCTATAATTCCTTATCATGTTAGAAGAGTACCCCACGAGCTGTTCCTCACAAAAGGTGTTCCCAGCAAATCTCTGCTGGCTTGCAGATTTTGAGGAAATTCTTTCTAGCTTGGAGATTTTTGCATTTTGAGGAACCCCTTTTTGATAGTTTCTTTATTATCTAATGATATATGAGAATAACTAATTGCAAATTAAATGTAATTGATAGCAATATAACCTGTTGTTTGTTTTTCATGATAGGTGATTTGGTTATATTCAACAATTTGATTTTCGCAAAAGGTGTTCCTTTTATGCTCCAAGCTGGCTAGAAAACGAGGAACAGCTCAGCTGGCTTTAAAAAAAAATTAACACCCTTTTGCAAAATAATTATGTTCAAAAAGAAGTATTTTGTTGTTTTTCGTCTTAGTAAAGTTGCTTTAAGTTGATTTAACTACTTTTGAAAAATGTGTCGTGGGGCGCCCTTCATGTTATTGTCTAGTTGATACAATAACGACATACCGATGTTTGCCTTATCAAATGTCCCATGCAAGGGTGGCATGCTTAATATTAACATTGTTTTGATTTTTTTTTAATAAAAGATTTATGTAGGGAATATTGGGTTACATGAACTTACCAGGTCCATCTTATGGTTGAGCAGTGAAATTTTATTATGAAACAAAAATAATAAAAAAAAATGTTATGTAAGGATACGATTTGATATTTGAAAGTCGATTCAATACATTGTAGACAAGGCTATTATGATTATTAACAAACATCTTAAGATGATAAACAAGATGGTATGTAGAGACATTGACTGCATTGCAAGGACGGGTCATTTACAATAAAATCATTGTTTTACATATTAAACTGATGCATGCCAAAATACTTAACATGTTATTGTATGTTTTACCCCTTCATGTTAGGAGAACATGTAGAATCACATGATTAGCCTTAATACTATTCGGTGCATCCCTTTCGGAAAAGTACTGTGTGACGTTGATATAACAACATTTGATATGATATGAACACGTTGAATGTATGGTATGTTTCTATCACAAAAATGATAACTGCATAGTTTTACCGTGAAACTGTTCTTTTTTTCGCGAAATATAACATCCGTAATATAAAGCAACACCAAAGCAATATGGCAATAACCAGTTCAACGTCAAATGTTCTCGCAACGACAAAATGCAAAGACACTCACTGAATGGGATGTTTTGAACGTATCTTATTCGGATAAAATGCGCTCAAGAATGTGGTCTCATTTTGAAGAAAGTTATTTGGAATTGTAAATTGTTATACAAATGTGTATGAATTATAGTTTTCACGTTGCTTTATTGTTAATTATTTTATTTAGTTATATTTGAGTTAACAAGTTCAACCGTCTAAAGTTCACAGTCTCAAAAAAAGAAAAAAACTACAAAGAGTTCCGTTGCGACTGATAAAATGAGTATTTACTTAAATTGAATACACATCTACACTATCAACAACTATGAATATATAAATATATAATCTAAACTTAATATAAGTCTAGATGAGTTAAAAGCTCCAATAAATGCGTTAAAATAGTTTCATGCACAAATGAGCGCAAAATCGTATCCCGTTCATTCGAATCAAAGTCCATTGTTCTTTTTTTTTTTCAAAGTTCATTGGCTGTTGTCATAGCCTCCTGAAGCAGTTGAATAAACCTGTTAATAACTCTGAATGTGCTGAAGTCAACGGTCTATGAATAAAAATATATTCAAACTCCATTCGATTTTAAAATGGCTCATTACTCTGGGCTGCACATTTATACACATTTAAAAGTAAATACACAATAACAAAAATACACTAGATTGTAAACCCTAATAATAAGTATATAATTAAAGCCTATATAAGTTTCACATTACACATAAAGTTCATTGTTCAAATGAGTTTCACTATTGATACTACATTTATAAGTAAAACCACTCGTTTGTAAACTATTAATATACATGTATATCTATAATGTAAAAAAAACGTATAGGCCCTAATGGGTTCAAATGATCAAATGAGTTATAAGTTCATTGCTAAATTGTCTTCAAATGTTCATTGTTCAGCCATTTTTCAAAGTTCATTAGCAGCTGTCATGGCCTCTTGAAGCAGCTGAATGAATCTGTTGACATCCCTGAAGGTGTTGTAGAGAGGAACAGGGGCCAGACGAAGAACGTTCGGCATCCGCTTGTCGCACTGAAAAACAAAGGAAAATTTGTATAGGAAACATATGTATGTATGTGATATTGGGGTAGAGGCCAGGCGGAGCATATTGGCCATTTGCTTGTCGCACTACAAAACTAGAAAACAGTAATATTTACTTTGATACACGCAACGTTTATTAAACCCAAATAGTTATTTCGGTTTACTCGATCTAATCGCGTTGGTGCGTGCGATCCTTTACGAGTTGCTTGATCCAACTTCTTCAGAACTGTTTATGTATGCAATTTAGACATCGTCAGCGATTAATGAGACTTATGAGACGTCGTATATATCACGTTATAAAACTACAATGTAATAACATTTTTAAACATGATTGAGTAACGTCACACTATTGACATAGTAAAGATATCGATGTTATAATCGTGACGTTATCCAGGACGTTAGACGGTGAAGCGAATGTTTAAACATGACAAGGACGTTTTGAGGAAGCGTCACATGTGACACGCCCATCTAATCGTACATACCACAACGCCCCGCTTGGCGAGTTCTTTAAAAACCTTGTCGATGGGAACAGAGAACATCACCGAGAGTTGCGCGCCTCTTTGCTCGGGGTCCGTTGGAGTGATAATGCGGACGTGGGGACGACCGGCTACGTAGGTATCTGCATTAATATTTTTTCTGTTAAACTTTTTTTACCAACATATCCATTCATATCTTTTTTGGCACGTTAAATAGTGTATCGTTTTCCATACAGTATATTTTACATGCAAATAAGACCTAATTGCTTAAGATATTCAGCGTAGGTAGACATACACGATTTTCAAAGATTGATGGTAACATATATAAGACCGAACAGTCCGTCGGTGTGATGCTGTGGGCATTGGGGCGACATGGGGGCTATGTTGGTAAGGGTTACTTAAGCATATGAATTAATGGATGATAATTTAAGAACGAAATCAGGGTCAGTCGGTGTGATGATTCGAACGTGGGGGCGACCGGCTACGTAGCTATCTGTATATTACATGTGTTTAATGCATTGTTTGAATTTAATATACGATTATTTTTTTCCACATAATTTTCAAAGAAACAATACCAAATATTTTTTATAAGTACGGAATTTTTAAAAACATACTTTTTCCATGGTATTTTTGTAAAATGTCATGACATTTCCATGATGTTTCCAGAAAAACTAAATTCCCTGACATTTCAATGACATTTCATGACAAAACTATTTTCCAGGTTTCCCATTACATGTATGAACCCTGTATCAACTTACTCTTATAACCCGAAGAGAGTAGATTTTAAATCTGACAGGCAATAGGTAGGACTTGATATGCAGAAAGTGTATGTATGAATAATATTAGAAGATGATATATCATCATGCACTCAATAAACTGCAATATACTAGGACACTTTTTCAAATGATATATAAATACTCTATATATTGTATATTACGACTAGATTAAAAAAGAAAAACATGTCATGCTCAATAATATGGCCTTCCTAATATAACGTACGATATTGCCCAACTGGACCCATATTCTTCGCTATAACCTTAACCTTAAACTTACATTTTGTTCCTATCCTTAAACATTGATTTTAAGAGTAAGGTTAGGCTTAAGTGGAAAATATGGGTCCTGATCTCACCTTGGTGCGGGTCTGGAAAATGCTGAGTCAGCAGATACTCGAGGTAGGCTGTGAGCAGCTTGGATTTACTCTGCAAGTCTGCCATCGATGTTTTGCCGAACACCTGGACCAATTCAGGTTTCATTGAAATTTCAACGGAAACACATTGATTTGAGATATGACTTGAAATACACCTTTGCGATTTCGGAGCATAGACGTAAAAAGAACACCCCTGCTCTGTATGTGAACTTCATGTCTATAGCCTATTTTGGACCGGGTATGTTCCAACAAGCAAAACCTATAAAGATGGGACTTTTGTCTCCAAATTGCACGGTTTTCTTATATATTTTGGCAATACTTTTTATTTATTTTTGTATGGAATTTATCTATACACAACTTGACAAGTTTAGTTAATATGCAGAAAAGGGCTATTATAATCATAAATTTATATGTTGGGATCTTGTTTTCCAAATTACACGGTTTTATATATTTTGGCAATACCTTATATTTTGTTACATTTTATTTATACACCTCTTGATAAGTTTAGATTATATGCAGAAAAGGGCTATTAGGCCGAGGCTACACAGAGCTTTTTTTTAAAGCTAGCAGTTATTCATGCGAGCTTTTTTAGTGGTTACACTGGAGCAAAAAGAAGCGAAAAGGCTTAAAAATTGAGGTTATCTCCCGTTTCCCTCCAGTATTTCAAAAGGAGTTTAGTGACATGCATAGTGTCAAACAAACTCAAATGAAGTTTATTATTGTAAAATGTGCGTTTAAAAAAGCCGTTTTTTCCTCGCTAGCAGCTTTTCCCGCTGGCTTTTTCCTCCAATTTGTTCCTCCAATTTTGACTGAAGAAAGCTCGCGTGAAAAACCGCTGCTGCTTTGTTTGATAAGGATAAGGAAAATAGAGAACTAATAGAGGACTTAAAAGAATACTAATCCCCGACGTGAAAAACAGCTAGCTCTGTGTAACCGCGGCCTTAAAATGATATATTCATACTTTATACGTACATCCATGCTTGCTTCCAAGGGCGCACAGCACATCACTGAAGGGTTTGAGATTCTGAAGCCATGCGCTCCTTCGTCCAAATCAAGCTCTGACAAAATAAAATATTTATATTTTATTAACAACAGTTAACATGTAACAACCAATTTCTCTGGGTATTGCTGCTAAGGCATTTTATCAAATGTTTATTGTAACCTATTTGAAGACGAAATCAAATAGTAAACCGATAATAGAAATAAACAATAAGATTTTATTTGCAAAAAACCTCGTATATACTGACACAAAAAGTCATGACAATCAAACAAATCAAAACTATATGTTAATTTCAGGTCTGGATACATACATACTGTCATCCCATTTACTCTTGACAGGTATTTCTTTACATTAATAAATGACTTCGGCTGCCTTACTATTACCTATGGCAAATCTGAGAGTATACATGTATATAGTTTTAATTAGGGCTGAAGTCTTGGTGAGGGTAGCACAATTAACCTCGCTTATGACCTGCGAATACTTACTATTATCCATGTTGAATCTTGACGAGTACTTATGCGACCACCATCCACTAAGACGCGGATACGTCTTTGCTTCTTCGAATAAACGCTTATGGATGAAGAAACCCGCCAGGCCACCCGCACCGCTGTTGATATACTGAAAGAAAGAAGAAAACGGTCCGTCTAATTAAGTTTGAACGCGGCGGGAAGCTTCGGTTTAGCCCGTATTTATCAAACCAAATCATACATTAGGGCCTAGTCACATAGGAAGCTTATTCGTGTTTTCCCAGAACAAAGCTGTCTTCAAATAGATTTTTTATGGAAAACCAGAAACAGTGACCGTCTAGGTAGATTTTTGAGTTTCTCTTATTAAATACATTGAAAGACAGATTTGTTATGGGAAAAGCAAGAAAAGCTTTCAATGAAGTCAAACTCTCAGTGTCCCCTTCGGTTGGGGGACCGGAAATTTTTTTGACTTGTGGGTGCCAGTATTGACCGGGGTTATGGGTCTGAACACCTGGGATGATTTCATTATTTCTCATTATATGCTGTAAATTTTGCTTAGACAAATTTGTAAAGTAGCTCATAGAAAGCTTTAAAACGGATACCCAACACAAACACATTATCCGATATGCTGGAAGGTTAAAAGAAGCGTTTGATTAGCGCATGAATCATTTTGGGTTTATGCGTGAAATTTAGGAACGTTCGTTAGTGACTCACAGTATTTCGATCGATCGATCTGAGCTGCTATTGATCAGGTCATGGGACGCGAGTTCATACTTGATTATACTTTTCTAATTCGCAATTAGGCCCTGCTTACATACAATGAGCGATTCTCGTCGCCACTTGAGACTTTCAATGTTTTCTTTGTAGGACTTTGAAATTATTTCAAGGAAAAACCCCGTCGCTCCTAGCGATTTCAAAAAATTGTGATTACATTTGAGCGATTTATAAAACTAATCTAAATAAATGCTTTATTTTCTTTGAGGAAATGAACGATTGTTTGACACGTCGCTAGGTGCAATTATTGTCGCAAGTGGCGATTTTCGTCGCAAGTAGCGATAAGTTTCAAACAATGTACTGTAAAATGCATGACAAAGTATTTAAATACCAAGATAAATTGTGTATGTAATCACTAAAATCGTTGCTAGCGATTTAATGTAAGCAGGGCCTAAATTATACGTAATTATTTCGCATATTTCGAAAAACAATGAAGGCTTTAAAAATGGAGGTTCCACAAGTTAAACATCAAACCCTTTTCGTTCCCTAGCCCCGTCTTTAAGCCTTGTGACTTCTCAGTTTTCAAGTTCAAGCCACAACCTATAACATGCTATTTCTACTTTATTATAAGCGTTATAATATTCACATGACTAAACTTATCCGGTCGAGTTACAGAAAGACATTTTAACAATATTTACAGTTTTATGCTGTAAAGCCGTAATTGTTTATATGCAACTCGGCAAACAGTTTAAGATAGCATACTTGTATATGCCAGTACCATTCGAATACCATTCTCGTATTTTATTGATGCACGTTTTACGCACAGATTACATGAAGGTTCCTGAGGGCTTCAAGACTTGATTTTTGTCGAGTATTTTTGTTTTTGATATAAAAAATATCTTTAGTCAATGTCATTATGTTATTATTTATGTCTAAAATTATTATTTATGTCTAAAATCGGTGACAATACAGTTATATAATATCCATTTATATAACGATTTTCATATTTTCAAATAAAATATCACGTGAACATAATAAGATATTTCCATAGGATACTTTTCGCGTTCATGTTGCATCTTACAACAAATATATTAAAGGTTGCGGCTTGTTGCAGATCGCTTTATTGGCCTTAGCAGAGCTCGAACATAAATGGATGAAATTATTGTTTACCATTAGATGGCCTATATTTATAATAATTTACATATTTCACCAGATGTATTAATAATTATTATTAGTTTTATATTTAGTAAATGCAATTTATGGCCTTCAAAATGCTGCATAAGCAACTCTAAAAACTCATAAAATAAAATATGACGTGGTTACAATTGCAATTAAAATAGCAGCTGTTCATAACTAATACATTATGAAACATTGAATAAAAATTATGCGTTATAAATCTAAATACAACCGACCTTGTAGCTGCACCAACAAGCAAAATCGACGTTCCACTCATGCAGCTTGAGTTCTACGTTACCCGCCGCGTGGGCCAGGTCCCAACCGACGGTGCAACCCTGAAAATTGGGGAGGGAGAGATAGAAGATTGAATGAGTGCATTACAAAATGAAAAGTTTAACACTGTGCTTCATCGTAAAGAAAATTGCGGTGC
This sequence comes from Hydroides elegans, assembly GCA_001703475.1. Lineage (NCBI taxonomy): Eukaryota > Metazoa > Annelida > Polychaeta > Sabellida > Serpulidae > Hydroides > Hydroides elegans. Next base: position 13,002 of record LQRL01015989.1, on the reverse strand, counting down.
CTTCCCTCCGTTCACCCTTAAATATTATACCACGTTGCCCGCCGCGTGGGCCAGGTCCCAGCCTACGGTGCAACCCTGTAATCAGGAGTAGCCAATGAGCAGTTTAAAAAAATGTT
>LQRL01015989.1:0-12642 GCA_001703475.1 Hydroides elegans | reverse complement strand
GGGGGGGGGGGGGGGGGCGCAAATTTAATTTTTGGTCTTACATATAACGGCGAACAGGGGGGTGTGCGCCGGGTGTGCCCCCCTCTAAATCCGCGCCTGCTACTTGCCTGAGACAAACTCTTTACTATTTAAAGGTATGTTGTAGCCCGGAAATGTTGGGGAGGGAATAAATGTGAATCATTATTAAATTGCCTTTTCAATAGTGAAAAATAAAATGGAATTCTTTGGCCACAACATGAAACCCATTACAAAAAGACCGCTGTTGTCTTAAACCTTCCGTTTTTTTTCATCAAATACTTATCGTTATCAACTTATTCCTTATTTCCAACACTCATGAGCGACAAAGCATAATGATTCTGGCGGAATAAGAGATTGGTCGTACATGAGCAAAACTGAATCCGTGCCTATGAAATAATGATTGATAGAGCGTTTCGTGAGCAAAATAAAATGTTTTAAAATAATTCTGATATTTTCGGCCCTTTATATAATATTACCTTGCTTTGAGCAGCTTTGGTTATCGTCGGGATATCAAATAGTTGTCCAGTATAATACTGCACCCCTGAAAATATCACGACTGCGATACTGTCTCCCTCTTTTTCTATCATTTCAAGGATGTCCTCAGTCCGCAATAGGTCTTCACCCTTAAGCGAATTGAAATGCCAAATTTTGTTTTTCTTGCCATGCATTGTAATTCAAAATAATTTAGGAAGTTATCACACATAACATTTATATGCATTTCAATCGTATATAGAAACAGCAAAGACTTGGTAACTTATAATATAATTTGCGATTGATAATGCAAAGCGGAGTAAGATGTAGTTTTGGCAAAATATATTTTTTATTTATCGCATTTTAATTTTGATTATGCATCTCTTAAATGACATAACTCAGGAACATAAACTATTCTAAACTATTGATTTCATACGATTTTGGCAGATGAAATATATATTTCTTCGAAGTGTATTGTAAGTTCTACTCACCTCCCTTGGTTTCATACATATCATGCTTGTGACTGGATCATAACCCTTCAGCCGAATTTCGGACTCGATCGCGTACTGAAATATATCGATTAAAAAATATATAGTGAAAACATGGTGTTTGCAATCATATAGCAGATAAAGACTACTTTTTTTAATAAAAATACAAAAATGAAATAAAAAACAAACGAATTTATAAAATTTGATGATTTACCATTTAAAAATAACAAAATTCGTTTAAATGATTTAATGATCATCTCCTATTCTTTGATTTTAGGAAGTGTTTCTTTCGAAAGAATGTTCTTCGTCGGCAGAGATCTACTCACATGGTCTGACGGAAAGGAATGTGCCTCAAAAAGGATCTTATGACGCGTTGGTGTTGGTCTGTAGAAGCTGATCTGTAATCAGGTGAAAATATGTACTCAATTATAGCTGTCTTTGAATACATGATTAAGTTATCCCCTAGTCTACGAAAACAATTAAGTATTTGTGAAACACGAAAAGGCCCCAACCGCCCCCGATTCGAAGGAGTATTGACTATCTCTGCCCATGTATGGGACAATCACAGCTTAAATGCATTCCGGTGGCCGTAAGTGTCAAATGGCATATCTTCACACAAATACCTTTTATTTGGACCTATTCACATGTCTCGACTACCATACGTTACAAAGATACAGGATGGAAAAGCTCATGCTTCGAAAATTCGCTGTTTAGGAAGTTTCGACAATATAATGCCAACTTCCGGCAACCGAATGTGGTCGAAACTGCCTAAAGGCTCATTTACGCGCCAATACCTTTCATTTGAGCCTGTTACCATGTCTCTACAACCACACAGAAACAGCCTGTAAAAGAATCGATGACGGACAGACGGACAGACGGACATCCCAAATCTATAGGCCCCCAACCTTTGGGGTTGGGGCCTAAAAATAAATACTATTCTTTTATTCGGTTAACACTTAAGCAGGGTGGAAATATACAGTTACTATACAAAAAGATAGCTGATCAAATGATATAAATTCTGCTATGCAACATACCAGTTGTAGATGGAGGTTGACCGTCAATCCATTCATTACAGCCACTTCGCCTTCTCTGGCACCTGAAACGTTCGAATATAGAGTATGTCAATGCATTTTCACTGACTTAGCGCTTGTTCACACGGGAAGCGACACGCGTTTTAAGCTCGAAAATGGAGCGACAAGGTGTTCACATGGGAAGCGACAGCTTACGATTCTTAGACTTTTAACTGTTAATTTTCATGAAATGATCTACAAACGCGAGAGGCGGTACGGAATCGCCCCTTGCGTTTTTGCGCCACCAGTTGCGGCAAGAATTAACAACTCAACTTGTCTAAGTAAATTATTCGTTTTATTGCCAAACATTTGTCGTTATGAGCTTGTCGCTTCCCTTGTGAACACCTTTGCTAGAGCGATTCTAAAAAATCCTATAAAGAACAAATAAGTAAAATGTCGCCTACTGCGTTTTGTCGCTTCCCGTGTGAGCAAACCCTTATATATTCAAAAATATAATGAAACAACGTAAATAAATAGGTGATGTTTATTAAGATTATATGAAATTTCGACCTGGGTTGGATGAGGAACAGACGTTGAAACAGGCATAACTAATCACAAACGCGCTCGACATTTCTCAATTGATTGTTTGGCGAACGCAACCATTTTGCAAACTCAACCCACAGACTCATTACATTTTCTCAACTTAATTAGTTGGACGATTTCGCAACTCGATGAATTGGCATATCTATTTTGCAAACTTAACCTACAGAATCATTACATTTTCTCAACTTAATTAGTTGGCATATTTATAAAATAATAGGATTCTACCATGTCATTTAGGTAGAGCGTTTACTCACCAGCGATTCTAGCAAGGCGATCATTTATAATTCGAAACTATAGCAACAGGTTATTCTTATTTCAAGAATCGCTAACACGGTATGAAAATTCAGATAGGTGCAATTTAGTCTATATAAGTGAATTGATCTCCCACACATTAAAAATGTATGGTAAACATAGACATGTTTCACTTATCGAATCATACATGTATATTTCATAGTTAGAAAGTCAGAAAACAAAATATTTCGATTGGCGTTCAACTTACCAACGATCCTGGCCATTTCCTTTTCAACCACTTCATCACAGAAAGCCCACGGCATAGCGCCTCGAAAGTGACCGTATACGCCTCTATTTTAAAAGCATAAATCATAGAATCAGTTAAACATTGATTAAGATGAACCATTTAGGCGTGTTCACGCAAAAAAATATCCTAAATGTTTGCATGTACAGAAGGGATAAATTGCTATGTTTTATACAAATGTTGTTTTTAAAAATATCGGGTTTCGTGCTTTTTCCGAGCTTTTTCGTTTGCGTGAACGCAGCCGTTGTCCCTATTATCAGAGGGACAAGTAAGATTATAGTTACAATATAGCATAACAAAATATAATACCAATACAAACTCACAGCCACAAATTCGGAAACCTTAAGCCGCGTTCACCGGCAGCAGGCCGAAAAAGGCGCAAAGCGGGGGTTTTATGTGTTTTATACTATTTTCACTTTAAATTTAAAGTGCATAATTCAAACATACACATAACGCACTAACACCTTCAAAAGAAATTGGTATAAAACATAACCGAAAGGCCTTGCGTTTTTTTTTCTTCTTTTTTTTAGGGGTAATCGCGGCTTTAGACCGTTATTTTAAATATTTTTGTCATCGCTTTTCGCAAATTAAATCTTGTAAGTTTACGGATGCGGGGAATGAGGCGGTTACATGCAGGTCATCTTAAACGTGATAACAGCTCAGAAATGTTATGATAAACCCTTTCCATGTAATAACAACCATACGTCGTTCGCGTAATGTATCATTATAACATAAGTCAAGATCTGATTATGAAATAATTGTTAATAATGTTTCTTACATATCACGTTTTAGGGTTTAGATACAAATACCGTGTCCTTAACGATTCCAACAGAGATGAGACCTTTTTCAAAACATTCCGAATAATAATACATTATTATGATTATGCAATTATCATTGTTAATGATAGTTTTTTTATAGCAAGCTTCTTTTCAAAATGCATAATGTGAATGTATTAGGGTCAACAATACAAAACATAGTGACCCTGATATTTTTTACACGTACCCTTTGAACTTCTTGGAAATATTAGCAAGGGTCATCTTATTTTTGAAAACAATTTCAAAACAACCATCATGTCCTGAGGCTTCATCCATAGTTATATAATATCGTGACGGAAAAAAACCCGATCTAACATATAGAAGGGCGTGGGTTACCATCCCGTGGGGATTTTCTGTTAAATCTTGGAATCATACATTTTTGTGAAAGATTTTGAGGTGCCCTTTATAAAAAAAATGTTGCTAATTTTTATTTTCAACGAAAACATAAATTTTACGAAGCCCGATATGGGTAATCATCATTGAAGAAAGGATCATAAGATGAACTATAAATTCAACCAATATTCACTTTGGTATGACAAATGTTTCTGGTGTGAATTAACAATTTTACAAACTTTCAATAGTATATAATACCTCAAAAATAACAAAATATGTATTACGGTGGCCGGAAAGTGATGTTTTATAATAACCTCACGACAGAACGCATGGCTCTGACCACAACAATAAGTCGGGTATTCTCCAAGACATGCGAATTTGGGAGCTCCATTTGTAAAGTATAAAGTAAGTGTCAGTCACATGAAATTCCCGTCCGAAGATAAAATTCCAGCCTCCAGGAAAACGGCCAAAACAAAACCAAAATGTTGAAATACGAATAAAATTACTGAAGAAATTCAGATTTGATACAGACGTGTAGATATGTTGATAGAAATGTTTTTTTTCGTCGATAGAAATTAAAGCCGTAAAACGAAAAATCACACAATCTTTCGTCTTTACCGATCATCATAAGTGATGTTTCGGACGGAAAAAAATAACTAAAAAGGAAAACCGAGCAATACAAAATATCTTACTCGTTGGCCCATTTGTCAAGTTCCCTGTCCACTTTACTTTTGGCTCCTTTTGGCAGCAAACCAAGCGAGTTGCCGCAAAAGTAGACACAGTCCTCTTTCGCATCCACGAGGTCAAGGTCAACTGGAATTGAGGTCAAAAGGTCAAATATATGAATAAAGGTCAAATTATGAACAGATGTCAATATATTAAAAATGACAAAAATTAATTAAGGTAAATTCCATGAACAATAGGGGTTAGTTTACTTTTTAGCGTTCATGCATGGCTTGCACAAAATGTGTCAGGGAAAACGACAAAATTGTCTTGATCCTGATATACAGGAACATGTTTTGTTCCTTTCATCAATATGCTTGAGTTAAGGACACGTCACAGCGATATTCAAAGTAAATAAAGTAAACCCTGCGATCGCAATATCTCAGGGTTTACTATATTTTCGTTGAATATCGCTGTGCCGCAGAAAAAAAATCCACAAGCGCGTGTCTTTACCTTTCGGCGTGTTCATCAACTAACGGAACGTTTCGCAAAAATGAAGAAATCGACATTAAATATAGTGGGTTTACTTTAAGCAGTTTTTTTTCATCATGTATATTTCTTTATTATCGTATTCACATCCGATATTTAAGGACGTTTTTAATTTTTTTTTTCGGTGTCGGGACATGCCCTATTTTTTTGTACTTTAAGCAATTGCTAGATCAATTGTTCTGCCTACGAAAAAAATAGGCGATGAACGTTCCTTCACTAATTTTAGCTATCCGCTCAAAATCATTTTTATACAGAAGTAAAAGGAGACAATCGAATTTAGTAAGAGCGAATTTCGTAGGATTGTTTAGAAAAAAAAATATTTTATTCAGCATGGTGCATATTTTTTGTGAAGATAGTTGTGCATCAAAATATCAAAATAAATATATGAATCTATAAAAATCTGCACTTGCTGAAAAAAAAGTAGAACACGATTGTGTGAATACGCACGCGTTCAGTTTGAAGGAATGTTATTCAGAGAAACTCAACGATCTCATTTTCTTAACTGATCTTCATCTACATGTTATGGAGTGAAACATAATCTAATTTGTCAAATATGATCAATACGGTGCCTGGTGTATATTTATTTTCGTATCGCTCTCAAGGAATCCAAAAGGAAAAACAGTTGCAAGCAAAAATTAAATCTCAAACCAAATTTTACGAATAGATTTCACAAATAGCGTTTAATAGCAAATTAAGGTAAACAAAAACTTTCAGGTATCCAGCTACTAGTACATACATGTAAGTGTATAATGTTTACAAATATACAACAAAAGTTAAAGTATTTGATAAAAATATTGTTCGGAGAAATCGCGATGGATATGCTGGGGTGATAATCATGCACTAAGAAAATGTACAAATAATGACAAATGTGTCCCAATAATAAAATTTTAACTTATCGAATCATAACATTTATACACAATGAATATCTTGTAAAATAACAATTGTTTTCCAAAGTAAATCGCTGAGCCCTCGTGATGACATATAACACACGAACGTGGTCCGACTACAGTTTTGAGAAGCTTTCTTCTTCTTTCTGTGAGATACCTTCTTGAAAGTTCATGTTCAAGGTAAAAATGAACAAAAATAACATTTTTAAGTCAAGAGAGGATAATCAGGCATATTATGCCAAGAGGTCATAGGGGGATGATAATGATGGTATGTGATAATAACTGAAAAAGAAGATGGTGTTTATCTATACGTGATGGTTAATGTATGGGTTTTTATGGTGAGGTTACGAATTGAATTGAATCCGTACTTGTGTTTTTAAATGTAACTGAATTCACCCTATGTTTTTTTAAACAATATAAGATAAGATATTTTATAATTTTAACTATTTTTTTAACATCAACAATTTTACTTTTAAATAGTGGTTTTTATATGATTCGTTGATAAAGTAAAACAAATACGAGATCACCATTCTATCATTCATTCCATTGATCATTGAACTGTTAAGCCTTAATATATACTAAGCGTCAAAAGTATCTAATATCATTTTTGGAAATTTCTGAGGGAAGCCTGAAGCGTAACAGATTTTTCAAAATTCAATAATAATTAAGTTTGGTATGTTGTTAGTACATCCTGAAATTTTCAAACAAATTGAAAATCATTTAATGCATAAAATAATCACTTAAAGCACACAGGGGTCAGAATCAAAAATCACAAAACGCCATACCACTACACAATCGATTGTAAACCACTCGTTTCTTTGATCGGTGAATGTCTCAATAGTCGCAGTGCAGTAATATCATTTAATTATGTGTCAATCATATTTTTATCGTTGAATTATTATTTTTAAGTTCATCCTTATTTGTTTACAATTAACATAATTAATTCAAAAAGGATAGGAAGCACTGAATGGATAAATACGGTTTTTGTGTGTGATCGTGATCGGGTTTTTACAAACGGGCCGATCTGCAAACGATTTTAATAAGCACATTTATCTCGCATTTTTAGTTTATTTACTCATTAAGTTTTTAAGTTACCATTTGATTTCTCATGATTCAGGTATTGAGAAAGACTTAAAACCATCCGATTGAGCAAGCGTTATATCGTTGTTTCGAACATTAAATGAATATCAAATCTTTTAGACGGCAGTAATGAATATTCGAATATGAATTATTTTACTCAATTTAAATTCTGTAAGAATCATTTACAAAACAAGCATTCCAACACATGCGTAAAAAAATCCTTATATGAAAGTTTTAAAATGGTTTTGCCGTATACCAGCTTTTGATTGCCCGATAACGCTAGATCTGCAATGGCTTTGATTATTTATATCGTTTTCTTACCATTAAGAAAAAAATCAAAGAAAAACAATTCAAAGTGAAAATAATGCATAAACAACAATAATTTGACTTCTGAATCTTGAAAAATTAACAATATTGCTTATGCGTCATTATCACATTGACTAATTGATAAAAGTAACAGACTTCAATAAACCATGAAGTGGTATGGCGTTTTGTGACTTTTGACTTTGACCCCTGTGTGCTTTAGGTGAGTTTTATTCACATTCAATGTTTTTCAATTTAACTGTTAATTTCAGAAAGTACTAACGATATACCAATCTTATATTATATTGAATAAAAATAGATAGGTAGCACCTTATCTTACGCTCAGAATTTTTCAAAAGTAATATTAGATACTTTTGACGCTTAGTATAGTTTTGTTTCTGGTCGCATTGGACGGAGTTTTTTCACCCACAATATTCTTGATTGTACATATTTGTTCTTTCTGCTCGAGTTTTCTGCCAGTATATATTAACGCTCCTTAAACTATATTTTCAGTACAGTACACTTGTTTCGAAAATGAAACGTGGCGTGATTGCAAACCCCTTACATATTTTTTTGTGTTGCAAAAAGACTGTTGCCTAAAAAATCAAGAAAGTTATAGCCGTAGATATCTTATCCTTTCGCTTAAATCGATGAAAATTGTTAAAGTTCGTAAAAAAAGTAGATATTTTCTCTAAAAAAATCAATCTATTCGCGCTAGTTTTATTCTACAAAATTTGCATTTATTGTACAGTTACTGTTACGATAATTGTATAATAATTCATAGATGTATTCTTTCCAGATATGATTGCATACATTGTTTATTGTTGTGTTATTATTTCCTTGTTGGTGATTCAAGATGTCTTAAGATGTATCCTAAATGTTGTATGATTCGTATATTATAAATTTCAAGAAAATAAATATAATTTAAAAGTAATATTAATAATAAAGATGATATACTTACTCTCTGGTAGAGTAGCCATCTTGGGATAATGAAATTCACTTCGCAACGTCGTTGTCATGGAATCCATTTTGTTCGCGAAATCCATCGATAAAATATCCAGATTTGTTTCTTTCGCGGTTGCCAATAGTGACGTCAGCGGATGTGACGATGATGACGTAGTGCGCATTATTTTCTTCTCTGGCGGTTCCATTGTGTTGCCAAGGTGATTTTGGTTGCTATTGACTGCGTTTTCTGACTTTTTAACTGACATCTGTAATAAATGTTGTTGACCCTAATATGTGGTTTTTATGTGAAGTTTGTAATATTAGTATACTAATGGGTTCCGTGTAAAAATCGAATTGAAAAGGAAATTAAATAAGGTATGAACAGATCTGACATTTTAAATATTCCTTTATTCAGGGTTGAGAAATTATGTTGATAACATTTTACAAGTTAATCATATCTTGTTACTCTGAAATAATATTAACAAAATACTGAATTTAACCAAATATATCTTAATCAAGCATCGTATAGTTATCGGATTTATTCACATCTTGAATGGAACCCATGTACATGACAAAACCCTGAAAACCCTAAGCAACTGCTTTGACATTTGGTGTCATATTATGAAATATAAATAATTTGAAAATTAAATTCAATAACACGACCTTCTATTGCATTAGATTAAGATATGCTTTCAACAACATAATAGATTTATACCTTGCTGAACATACAAAATTCGTTATCTTATTTCAGTTACGATATAGACTATGTTCGGTGGCCAAAATACAATGCAATGATTGTGTAAAACCACAGGTCTGATATATCGAAGGTTTAATTCCGTCTCATCTTTTAAGAACTCTAGATGAATGACCACTTTTGACAAAATAGTTTCTAAAGTATATTTTCTAAATTTATAAATTTGATTTCATTACCAAATTGCTTTAGGGAAAGTTGTCTTAAGTATATTTAGTTCCAAAACAAATTCTAGAATTTGAGTTAGATAAAGCGTTTCAGTAAATTCAACTTTTCATATAAATAGGGACCTTATTAATTTTCAGTGGATTTTCCGAAACACTATACATTATTATTCATGAAGAACAAATATGATTTTTTTCAAGCTCTGTTATGTCGAAATTTTCAAAATTGTGCAGATATTTTATATCGAACTATTCTCAATAGGGCGCTATCCCTTTGAGTGATTTATGACCCCAGTAAAATTGCTCGATTTTTTAATTAAGAAATTAACAGTATAATTTTATAAATAATTAATTAAAAAAAAAACATTTTTTTAAATATGCAAATAGTTACCTTGCTTATCCTATGATTTGTTGTACTAGTGTGTGTGTTCAAAAACAAAAACATATCCTACTCGAGACCAATGCGTTACAATCTTTTACTATTTAAATATATAAATTTTAAAATGCTTTCAAAATGGCATACTCGTTAAGATGGCTTTTATTGGGTGTATAGAGAAAAGAATTATTTTCCCTCTCGTCAGGTTATCTTATCATAATATAAGAACATGGCTACATATAGAGGGTTTTATTTTCTTTCTGTTATTCAAACTGAACTTGCAGTCTTCACGTGTTTTTATGTCATGTGCGTAAAAAACAAAAGCGATGTCTTTTGGATGCTCCTTGTTGGGATATGCTTCCCACTCGGCATGACGTCCACGGACGTTGAGCGGGCGCCCTACATTGGGACCGTATGAAAGTTTTCCGGACGTCCTTGTTCGTCGCGGACGTAGAAATGACGTTGCATCGACGTCGCGTCCGAATCGGACGTCAGTATTACGTTCTGTGGACGCCGGGACGTACAAGGACTTCCGGTAAACTTTCATATGGGCCCAAAGGAGGTCGTCCTCTCAACGTCACGACCAAATGCGACGTACTATGGACGAACCTTGCCGAGTGGGTTCAATCTGAAAAATGCACTGATGTACAAATGTGTAATATTTGTTTCTTCTCATTTTACTTATTCTCTTTTCTTAAAGGTCATCGTAGGCATAAAAAGTAATACATGTGAAACTATATCTATAAGGTTTGTGGCTGCCCGGAGAAAATGCTGCAAGACGCTAAGACCCTGTGATTTAACACTATATGAGGGTTTTCGGTACTTTGAAGCTAACGTCGGTCTAGAAACGAGGTTCAACCAACCGAGGTACAACCAAGAACGTCCTCAAGTCCGAAAGCGGCGTGGCACGAACAGCCCCTACTGAGCTTTACTATAGTTCTATAAAATGTTAAGATTTAATTGAAAATATTGATATTGTCAAGCGATTCTATTGTTTGGTCGGCGTTTAAGTGCGTCATTTTAATTACGGACATTGGTAAAGCGGCGAAGCAAGACGTAAGACAATATTACATCAAACGTCGAGGCGCTCACGGACATCCGCACATTTGTTTAAGTCGTCCTTACTGAGAACGTCCTTTCGACGTCAGATGTCTGAAAACCGCATGCCACGAACGACACTTGCCGCGCGGAATATTCCTAGAGAGCAGCGCGTGTGTCGCATAGAGCAATGCTACAATCTAAAAAGTTATATTAGTTTCATTTATCATTTAAGAATGATGAATTATGACGTCGACGACAAAAAGAATGATGTCGACGTTGTTGGTCTTATGATAGGGATATGTCCACTCTTAGTAGCCAATCGGTGAAGGCGTTGAGAGACATACACTATTTACTTTTGTTAAATTCCATCACAAAGCCATTCTTATGTTTGCACCGAAGTGCACCGAAGTTAAATCGTCTCTCAAAAAGGACATTGGTAAGGGACCTAAATATCATGGTAGAAAGGTATGATGCGAGTTCATCTCGTGATTAAGGTAAATATTCTGTAGAGTATCATATTCATAATGTAATAGGAATGCATAAGTGAATAGTTCACCGAATAAACAATATAAAACAGTGAACGTTTCTGCCGAAAACGGTTATGCATCATGTGATCATATAAGTATATTATTACTTTATTTGCCTTTTGTTAAATTGCATCATTTGTTACAATATGTTACATTGATTTTGAGGAATAATTATGAGTGTTTTTTTGTGTTACCGAGTTCAGAAATTGGTCACAACGTTTTGTTTGATTTGTCATGGAATATTCCGTAGATTGGCAACACAAATTCGCCATAGGGATGCTGCAGCAGAGTATTTTACGCTTGGCTGAAATATCTATTCATTGAAACACCAACTCAATTTTAAACAATAATAAGTTTTTTATTCAGTTCTAATTCTCTTTTGACTACTGAGCATGCGCATCCAGCCGTTTATGATTCCGTCTTAGCGAAAATAGCTTTTAATGAATCTGCTCATATATACCATCATATATTTAACCTTTAAATCATTTTAATATATAGAATCATAATATACAATTTCAGTTCCTTATTCTCTTCTGGCTACTGAGCATTCGCATCCACCCATTTGTCATCCCATCATCGCATCCTATGGCTTTGTGTTTTCGCCCAGAGCAACTAACATGGCGACCACCACTTTGTTTGGCCGCAAGCATCATGCTGCGAACGTGTCTGCTAAATAGATCTGCAATGGAATGATCAGATATAACGAATAGAGAACACATATTTGTTCTAGTATAATTTATATACAGGTCTATATGCTTAAAAGAGTTATTAATCGCTTTGTGTTTCCGACCAGAACTGCTAACATGACGACCCCCACTTTGCTTGGCCGCAAGCATCATGCTTCTAACATGTCGGCTAAACAGATCTGAAAATCAAAAAGAATATATGAAATGATATCATAAAGCAATAATACGGGGATAGTTCATCGTCGCATCCAATCGCCTTGTGTTTTCTGCCAGAGCAACTAACATGCCGACCTCCATTTTGCTTGGCAGCGAGCATCATACTCCGCACATGGCGACTAAACAAATCTGAAATCAAAAAGAATACATATGAAATGATATCATAAAGCAATAATACGGG
>LQRL01015981.1:0-11338 GCA_001703475.1 Hydroides elegans | reverse complement strand
CGAAGGATGCTTTTGTTTCTATTCAAAATGAAATGCAACATGTCTTTTCTCTTCCCTCTTAGCCCCTCCCCTCTGTAACGACGGTCGCATCTGGTTCGAGTACAACACGGGTTGCGCCGAGGAGTGCACCATGACCTCAGACGAATGCGACCGAAGCCTCTGTGGCGTCGAAGGATGCTTTTGTTTATATTCAAAATGAAATCCAGCATGTATTTTCTCTTTCCACTTAGCCCCTCCCCTCTGTTACGACGGGCGCATCTGGTTCGAGTATAACACGGGTTGCGCCGAGGAGTGCACCATGACCTCAGACGAATGCGACCGAAGCCTCTGTGGCGTCGAAGGATGCTTTTGTTTCTATTCAAAATGAAATGCAACATGTCTTTCTCTCTCATCCTTAGCCCCTCCCCTCTGTAACGACGGGCGCATCTGGTTCGAGTACAACACGGGTTGCGCCGAGGAGTGCACCATGACGTCAGACGAATGCGACCGAAGCCTCGGCGTCGAAGGATGCTTTTGTCCCGTGGGCTTCCGGTTTGATGGAGCGACGTGCACGCCTGAAGAGTATTGTCCGTGTTTCAGGGCGGCCGAGTTGTATCCGATTGGGTCGACGTTCACGCAGGATTGCACTGTATAGTAAGTTCTGTATTCTTATTCTATATTCATAGATATTTTCATTGTTTTATTGTTTTTGTTATATTGCGCTATGTTTTAGTTATATTTCATTATTTCTCTCATACCATACTTTTCATCTATACCATGTGCCATACATATGCATTTTATAACATTTATCACATCTAATAAAATCATCCTAGATTTTTGTTCGAAAGGCAACGCTATTAAGGTACACATGTATGTACATGTACATGGCCTTTGAAATCACAGTTGAGGTAGAATTTGCTATAAATAAAAACTATCAGAAATATTGTAATAACTATAATATGAAATGTTCTGTTGCATTTTTAAAGCACCTGCGAGGAATACGGCATGTGGGCCTCACAACGCAACGATGAGGAGTGCTACGGTCGTTGCATTGCATCCGGGGATCCTTATTATCGAACGTTTGACAACTTCCTGTATAGCTTCGAGGGCGAGTGCGAGTATACGCTGGTGACGCACTCGGAGGAATTCTCAACGCGAGGTACTGTAATCCGTATTTATGGTCACCCACCCACCTTGCACAAAACCTCATCATGACATCATGCTGACCTCGTAAGAGCTATATTTTATTCAATTTGAGCTCATGATGAGGTTTTTTTTTAAGCGGGGTTTGAAATAGCACTGGAAATTTACTTTGACGTTTTAAATTCTTAGAGTCAATAGAAATCAGTGCCAAAACGTTAAGAAACGACCTGGAAATCGGCAATCGCAACTAATTATAAGTAAAAACAGGTTTTCATCTCGGTTGAGTAGGAGTATTTTTGCAGATTTTTAAATAAAACTAGGTTCCTCTGTATTGTTTGTCATTGTGGTGATTTATCGACGAAATAAATTCATTAAGTCACATCTATTTAATATTCTAGAGCGACTGCCGCTAAAAATCACGGTTGAGAACAAGCACTGTTTCACATCGATAAGCTCAGGCACATGCAGCAAGACGCTGAAAATCGCCTGGAAAAACTACCTCGAATACACCTGGCGGGAAATCAAGTAAGAAGCACACGATTTAACTTTATTAGTTCAATAATACTTATACTTTTGCTGTTGTGGAAAAAGAGGAAAAATATGCACCAAAGGGATTGTCCCTAGTGACCGAAGGCAGAGTGTGAGATCCCTCCTAGGCCACAAAGGGGATTATAAGGGCTTTTGAAACCAGCTTGATATGCTTAAATCAATGTTTAAACGTTTCTACTTATTGATTTTTATTATGATTTTTTTTGTAAATTATCGAAATGTTGAGATTATTAAATCACTTCTTAGAACGGTTTTCACTTTATTTTATCATCAATCCACCTCTTTTTACACTCCTAGAGTCTTCAACCAGACCGTTGCCCTCAAAGAGCCCACAGCCGTCTTCAACTTCGATGAGCAATTCGTTCACGTGACCCTCCCATATCGCACGGCTTCGATGTACATTCGCAACGTGGGAAACTATATAAGGCTGACGACGGAGTTTGGGGTGGATGTGTTGTGGGATCCGCATATGTATGTGGAGATTCAGCTGCATTCACGATACAGGGGCGTGGTAAGTACTGTACATAAATCACATTTCACTTTTAAATTTCCCTTTTACATTGTTTGCTATTTTTTCCCCATTTCACATAGATTATTTCTATCTTAACGAGCAATAAACCTTTTTGTTTTGAATATAACAAACTCCACAATACCACCTTTTTTTATAAAAAATGTTTAAAATGTCAAGAATATACACATATTTTAGATAAGTAAGCACATTGCACTCGCAATTTCTCGTCGTAAGTTTGTATGAATACAGTGCAGATAGTAATGCTAAACTATTAAAAATCATATTTCAGGATATTGGCTAGGCGATTGTATCATGCATCCAATCCAAACTATTCCATCTTTTCTTCCCAGGTTGGTGGTCTATGCGGCAATTTCAACGGCGCCGTGATCGACGACCGTATCATGCCTGGTGGTGGAATCACCCAGGAAACCAACTCATTCATCCAAGCGTGGCAGACAAGCAATGAAGGCCTTGCATGTACATCGTCTACTGCGAGATACAACGGGATTTGTGAAGTGGTCAGCGAGTATCAGACGTATGTGAAGACGCAGTGTGATGCACTCAGGCAAAGTAAGTCCCATTCTGAAATGGACTTTGCACAGATTTGATACTTTATAGCCACGATTTACTACCTCCCGTAGTCTATAAATTGTACACTTCATATTTATCTCAAATTCTGAATTTCGCCAAAAATCATTTGTTATTTAAAACAAAACTTGCTAAACGTTTCTTTGTTGAGTGCTATCATAATTCTTGTTAAACATTAAGAAACACATAATTTGGCTTACGGAGCTGCTACCGACAAAGATAAATTTATGAGTACAGATTATTTAACTTTTATAATAATCTTAAATTTACATTTAATTGCTGATATTCCATAACCTTTCATTCTAACACAGCACCCTTCGAGCGTTGCAACTCTGTCGTCGACCCCGGCCAGTACATCAAGCAATGCGAACACGATCTCTGCAGTTGCGATACCAACTCGGTTTCCATGGAGATGTGTCAGTGCTCGGCGTTTGCCGTGTATGCGAGGGAGTGCGCCAGGCATCGGGTGGTGTTGAGTTGGCGGCCGGGGACACCATGTGGTGAGAAGTCGAAACTCGAATAGCCACAAAAAAAAACTATTTACTCAAATTTATAGAATTTTAACATTGAATTCAACTTCTTTTATATATATGACTTATTTTGAATAGAAAAATCTTGCTAAATGATCCTTTTATTGTTGGTGCTACACTGTACATGTATTTGACAATACTTTGTTAACGTTTATGGGTTTCAAATAAAATGTTAATGGAATCTATCCTCCTATGTCACAGGCGATAACAATTATTACTCCATGAAATAATCAGATCTTTATTTGTTTCTAACCTCGCGCGCCCACTGACACGAGTACGGATACGAGAACGAATACGAAGGCGAAACAAAATTTGGACGTTGTTTCGCACTCGTTCTCGTATTCGTACTCGTGTCAGTGGGCGCGCGCCTTAAAAGACAGACAGTCTCCGGTGGTGCTGCAGTTCTTACAGAGTGTATGTCGAACCCGTAGAATCTGATAAGGATCATGAGAACATAAATCACTAAAACAATTACCCGGGTATACATTCTGTTTCACTCACAGACGAAGAATGTCCGGCAGGAATGCAGTACCAAGAGTGCGGCAGTAATTGCCACGTGTCGTGCAAGGACGTTGTGGAGACGTCGCTGTGTCGCGAGGAGTGCGTTGATGGCTGCTTCTGTCCTGAGGTAGCTCATATGGTTTCTTTCGTAATTACCTAACAAGCACAACTTAATGTTATTGGCTTATAGTTATCGGTTATGGGTGTAATGATGGCTGTTACTGTTCCGACATACCAACGGCTACATTTGAACCCCTAAATTCTCATGACAACTGTTCAACTGTTGGGGTGGGGCTTAGAAATTGGAGTAAGGATTTACTTTTTACATTTAAAAACGAACGAATTGATACAACTGATATGCATCGCCTCTCCGTATCATAATCATGGTGTATCCAGGCACAGCAGCAATAGAGAAGCCAACCTTATCATTTTAAAACTCCACAGGGCTTCCTTTGGAACGACGAGGACCTAGCCTGCGTGCCAGTCGAGGATTGTCCATGTACGTTTCGCGGTATCAGCTACACAACGGGTTTCATAAGGACGGATCGGTGTAATGAGTGCATTTGTGATGGAGGGCACTGGGATTGCACCGATAATAACTGCACTGGTTTGTTTCTCCATTTCGTTTATGATATACCTTGGTGCATGAATAATTTAATATTTATGGCAATTCGATTAAAAAACGGTTAATAAGTAACTATGATGAAAATATCTATATAGCCTGTTTTAATGATTCAAGACGATACACTATTAAAAAAAATATGCATGAAATGGGAATGAAAACCGAAATTGGTGACTGGCCTGAAAAGTAAAACTTATATTGGACACAAGCATACTCATCGCACGAGATGAGAATTCTAGCGCTTGCTTCATGAGCACATGAACCCGTTTTTCTTTCTGTCTACTCTTTTGTGTTTTCTCATAGTAACGATGTTTTTCTTATTATGGGCTCCCAGCCATAACATTATTACGTTTTCAATAGATCGCAATTAATCCATGAAGTCTACACATACTCTGCTTCGACTACTGTCCCCCGGGCATGGAATGGGTCGAATGCTCAGAATGCGAGCGCACCTGCGTAAACTACAATTCCTTCGACACGTCGTGCGGTGGCGAAAACAACGCCCATTGCAACAAATAAATCACATGTACCCTTTCTTATACCCCCTCTTCCCCTTAATTCCGATTACAGGCATTGACTACTGTCCCCCTGGCATGGAATGGGTTGAGTGCTCCGAATGCGAGCGCACCTGCGTCAACTACAATTCCTTCGACACGTCGTGCGGAGGCGAAAACAACGCCGATTTCAAATAAATCACATGTACCCTTTCTTATACCCCTTCTTCCCCCTTCTTTCAATTACAGGCATTGACTACTGTCCCCCGGGTATGGAATGGGTCGAGTGCTCAGAATGCGAGCGCACCTGCGTCAACTACAATTCCTTCGACACGTCGTGCGGCGGCGAAAACAACGCCGATTGCAACAACTAAATCACATGTACCCTTTCTTATACCACCTCTTCCCTCTATTTCCAATACAGGCATCGACTACTGTCCCCCGGGTATGGAATGGGTCGAGTGCTCAGAATGCGAGCGCACCTGCGTCAACTACAATTCCTTCGACACGTCGTGCGGCGGCGAAAACAACGCCGATTGCAACTACCCCGGTTGCGCATGCCCCGTGGGAACGGTGAAGTATGACAATGGCACGTGCGGGTCGCCTGAGGCGTGTCCGTGCTATCATAATGGGAGGACGTATGCCAATGGCGATAGCTGGCAGAACAAGTGCAATTACTGGTAAGAACATTTAAATAGAAAAATTCTTATATATAGAAGAGAAAGTCTACAGCACAAAATGTATATGTATAGATTAACCCAATCTGGCTGGATGGCAAAAAATAGTGCAATTACTTGTCAGGGAACGCGGATTTTTGTGTAAGGGTGTGGTTATTAAAAACGTGGGGACTCTTTCAAAGATGTGAAAGAAAGTCATAATCTTGGAGTTGTCTCTATTCTCGACTCTTTCTGGACGTACATCTACCGGCCACAATAGTAAACGGGCTAAACGTTTTATCTTTAGATCGTGTCTCCAACATGTGTAGTGCACGTGTATTCTGATGACATTGACAAAGTTAAGGGAAAACTTTTTTTTCAGTTTCTGTGTTGATTCGTCATTGTTCTGCACGGAGAATCCTTGCCCCATGGAATGCACTGGTTATGGCGATCCCCATTACATTACGTTTGATGGTCTCCATTACGAGTTCCAAGGTACGACTTTAAAACTTCAAAATACAAGGGCTTGTTGACCATCTTAAAGTTTGCTTAATGGTTTTCATAACCACGGTATGGTATGCTATTCCAAATATTAAAAACACACCAACGCCCAAATGCCTCTGTCTATTATAGATATAATTATAGTTTAGATGCGGTTACATATTTTAATTGATACTTCCGGTTTCAGACTGTTACATGTCAATTAAATATAATTTCATTAATATTTTATTTTTCCTTTCCTCTTTAGGTGAATGCACATATATGATGGCCACCGACAACTGCCACATCAACGGGTCGAGCCATCAGCAACATCTCTTCGACGTCGCCGTTGAGAATGTGGCTTGCAATGCCGATGGATATTCGTGTGCTAAATCGGCCACGTTTAGATACAAAAACGAGGTAAAAGCTTCTCGTGGATAAAATTTGAAAGGAACATGTCGATACCTAATGGTTAGAGAAATGAGTAAATTTATGTTTATGTATTTTATCATGTCAAACAAATTTAAAGCCAAAATATCTTTGAAAAACAAATATACAATTAAAATTTACATACTAGTATAAGGCATCCGGTCGATTTCGATGGAATAACCTTCTATGATGAATAAGCGTAGACTGCAGTTACATTCAATATGAGACGGGGCTACCTGTACAGTATTATTGTTCCTTGCAATTTCATAAATTAAACAAAAATATTAAACTTTTCTGTATGGAGATAAGTCATAATGTGAAATAAAAACCTCAATATATAGAAATATCCTCTTTAACAAGTCTAATCCCTATCTCCATTTTCTAGACTGTGCACTTAATCGAAGGCACCGACCCGTTCGTGACAACGCGCCAAGAATGGGACCACAGCCAGCCGGGAGAGCAAGTTGATATTCGTACCAATGGCATCATGGTTTACATCTATACCGAAGAAGGTACATATGAACGATGATAAAAGGGAACCGCTTGCTTCATTAAGTTCTCAAAATTTTCGCAGAAAAATCTAAAATTGAATTCATAAAATAATTGCGCTACATTCAACGTAAACAATTTGGCTTATTGGATAAAAATTAAGCAATGTATATTTTAAAACTAAATTTTCATAAAAAAAAATCAAGAAAAGCATTATTAAATCAAATATTTATTACCGTTGAAATACATAACAGTACAACTTGATTCAGATTTATATTATAAAGGATTTGTATCAAATCCTCCTTTCACCCTTTCAAACAAGGCATCACAGTGAAGTGGGACCGCCGAACCTCTGTGTACGTCGAGTTACACCCAGACTGGATGCACCGTGTGTGTGGCTTGTGTGGCAACTTCGATGGGAGCACTGAGAACGACCTCATGACTCGAACGGGGGTGATAGAGGATAGCGCGCTGCCCTTTGGTAGGTTGAAGAAGGAATTGGAACTTCAATGTACCACGGATAATTTGAAGTGCTCGTGACCGGAAAATTTAGTTCGAATTATCCGAAATTGAAATTATCGGAATAAAATTTGGCATACAATAGTGAGTGATGAATACAAAATCGGGACCGAAAAACAAGGTCAAATTACACCGAAATTCAAATTGTCCATGTTCAAATTAACCGTTGTCTACTGTATGTTACATAACTGGTCTTTTTGACGGCGATAGATTAGTTTGTCGAACCGGGAGATCGTTTGTCGAACCGCTAACAACCTGATACAGAAGTTTTAGTTTTTAACTTACATTGTAAATAGTAACCTAAGAAAAATGGTATAACATTTATAGACAATAAAACAAAATGAAGTCTTAGAATTCATGATGCTGAGCATGATGCAAAATATAAAGAACATAGGAACATAAAAACTACCGCTGCAGCGAACGATTGAATTTCATTGTATTCAATATTTTAGTATTCAAATCCACGTATTAAAATTGCTATATCAAAATTAAACTCTATATCCAAAGGTGACAGTTGGGCGACCAAAAGCCAGTGCCCGACCACCACTACCCAAGACAACGCGTGCGAAGATTATCCCGAGCGACTCGACTACGCCAGATACGAATGTTCAAGATTGCTGGTGGCGCCCTTTGATATGTGTCATGGAGCGGTAAACGTTAACACACACTTGAGGGGTTCTGTGCAACAATTCGTAAAATACCAAAACGATTTTTTTTATGAAAAAAGTGTGTATTCTTTTTTAATTGTTTTTTTTTTATTACGGTACACACTGGGATTGTAATGATGTCATAGTCTCATTTAAGTACAACCAATATCGATATGTGAAATCAGGTCACACATTCCAATACAGTTTGTGGAACCATGTGTATTCGTTATATGAAAAATATTGCCAGTGCTCCTGAAGATTAAAAAACAGTCTATGGAATCATAAAATATATTGCGACACAAATTTCAAATTCCTTTTGATTATTTTCCCAAAAGGTGAACGTAGAGCCGTTTTACGACAACTGCCTCACCGACACGTGTTCCTGTCGGCGTGGAGACGACTGCGAGTGTCGCTGTACGGCTATAATGAATTACTACGACCGCTGTGCCAGTGCGGGCATTGCCTTTCAGTGGAGGGGCGATAATTTCTGTCGTAAGTTGTTGTTGTTATAAGATATCCCCATTACATATTTTAATCTTAAATTGAGCATCATTCAAATTTCAACTTGAATAAAGTCTTCTTTTTTGAAGTCGCTGCTACTTCCGTTAAAATAGGTGCTAAACAAGCATGATGTTTGTTATGATATCATCCCCACCCCCTCCACCACCTTGAGCAATATTTCCCGTCTTAACTTTAAACAAATACATCATTCTAAAGCTAAAAACCATTAATATTTTTCAAATATGTATATTGTTGATGTTTCTTTCCCAAAACCCGGTTGTAATATACATGTACACATAACAAAGAAAACCTTAACATATTCTTGTTTTATTGCCAGAACCTGGTTGCCTCCCTCCCATGGTCTACAAGCTCTGTGGCAGCTACAGTCCGATCACATGTCAGGACCTGGCCGAGGGAACTGTGCCGAGTATTGACACATGTCACGAAGGATGCTTCTGTCCCGATGGGTTCGTCATGAACTTTGAGGGTAAGGAATCGGAATTTCGTTTTGCAAATTGACATTTTTATAATTTGAACGTTATTGGTTGGATGTGTGTGCATTGCGGTGCTGGATGGCACTTGCTTAATTGAAAGAAAAAAGTAAATCCAGCGATATTTGGTATAACTATATTTTCTATTTGGAAAGTGCCTGCCCGGGCAGGTCACATTATCGAAGTAACGAAGCTTTTGTTCAATTGATTATTTTGTTCATATGTTTTGGTTTTGCTTGTTTGAAGGTGAATGCGTTGAGCCAACCGAGTGCGGATGTATCCATAAAGGCCGGAAATATCTGGAGGGAGATGTGGTTCAAAAAGACGAATGCTACGAATGGTAAGACCTTGTATATTCATTGGGTATTTTTCATTTGCAAATGCAAAGGACCAACTGCAAAAGTAGATAAAGCTTGAAAATAAGATTGGTTCTTTTCTGTATGATTGATATAATGCTCTATTTCACTTCATAAAACAAGGTGCAACTTAATGGCTGTGCGACTAAAGGCCATGAGCCCAGGTGTGTATGGTAATTTTCTGAATTTATTATAATCAAACTAAAACAATTTTCTGAATTTATTATAATCAAACTTAAACAATTTTCTGAATTTATTATAATCAAAATAAAATAATCTCTTTCTGTTTCAGTATATGCAATGAAGGTTACTTGGCATCCTGCAGAATCAACAACCCAACGTGTGCGCCAACTACAACGACCACTACAACTATAGGTAAGTTTTTTTAGCCACGGCTTGCTTCCACAAGCCGTGGGTATTGCGACCACTTTCAGTTGTTTAGTTAGTTGATTAATAGTATGTAAACTTTTCTTGTCACAGCTTCTTCTCGAAGAGTTCTTAACCGATTTTGCTCAAACTTTTTTTTAGGCATCCCTATATTGTCCTCCATATAGGGTGTGCTTCTGTAAGCAATTGTGCTTATATAAGCTCTTCTAAAAAATCGAAAACATATTTTTATGACTGGAGTCGTTCATTTGCTTCAGAAGGGTGACATGAGCGATAATATGAGCTATTATATAATTTGTTTATATTACGCGACCTTAAGATCTCTTAAGCATAATGTGGCCGAAGGTAACACTGCAACAGCTGAAATTTTTATTGATAGAAAAACTTAATAGTGAAAAAGCAAATAAGGGTGATACAATAAGATATTATCATTTAAGTACGTGGTATGTGCTTATATAAGCAACCATGCTTATATAAGCATATTTATAAGCAATCATGCTTATGTCAGCATATTAATATGCAAATTAATAGATATGTGTTAACACCTATCTGGGGAGCCTGGTGCACTTGGAATGGGCTTGCAAACGTAATCGTGCTTATATAAGCATATTTACTATGTAAGTTAAATGTTATATTTGTTTCACTGGCCTTGTCAACTGCGTCTCAAAAGTATCTGAGATGTACTTATATAAGCAATCGTGCTTGAAAAGTGTCGATTTAGGAGCACTGTACAAAGTAGGGAAAAGTTCATATTCCTTTGAGGAAATATGGGTGATCATATAAGATATTATCATTTAAGTACGTGGTGGTATGTGCTTATATAAGCAAACATGCTTATATGCATATTATATTTTAGATAAGTGAAATGATATTCTTTCTTCACTTGACTCGTCATCTGCCCTCCAAAAACATTTAACGTGTGATTTTATAAGCAATCATGCTCAGGGGTTTTCCTAGGATTTTAGAGAGGGAGCCAATTGGCTCCCTGACCCAAATTTTAGGGAGTCATTTCCGACCAGGAGGGCGCCCGTTTTTCATCCATCGAAATAAGACATAATAGTTCAAAACACTCTTTTAATAAATAAAACTAATAGACTGTGTTTGATTGATGACAAGGAAGAACTTGTGAAACACTATAAGGCCCCAACCGCCACCTGATTCGAAAAGGGTATTTGCTCATATTACAGAATATCATAATTTAGACAAATTTCGGTCAATATCCGGAGGCTGAATATAGCTGAAAAGTGTCAAAAAGCACATCTACATGCCAGGACCTTTCATTGGAGCCCTTAACCAAGTCCCTACCACCCTCCGTTCCAAAGTGTTTGCCCGTACAAGAAAGCGATGACAGACAGAAAGACGGACAGACAGGCGGACACCTCAACTCTATAGGCCACCAAATTTGGGGTTGGGGCTTAGAACTAAAACGACAAAGAATGACAAAAAAAAAACCATGACCACAATAG
>LQRL01015961.1:17767-35156 GCA_001703475.1 Hydroides elegans | reverse complement strand
ACCATCGCGATTACAAAATTGCTGCTTCAAAATTATGGTTCTCTCAGTGTCACTTATTTTGTCACTTTAGACTTGTTTCCATATAAATTGATATTAGGTCGGCATACCAAAAAATCAAATTTCGAATTCGTTGCAGAGACAACGTAAACACACGTTCTAACGTTTAAAATCAATCGGCAAAAAGTCGCTCGACGTCACTGGGCGCTATTATTCCGTCTGATAAACAGATTTCAAATGTATTTTTCCTCTCGGAATATGATAGAAACTTGTCCTTTGTGACTTGTCCTTTGTGACTTTGCAAAATACTGGCACAAGAAAAATTGTCATCCAAGGCCATGACTTTCTTTCGTTAAGGAAACCTTTGTAAAGGACAAGGACAACATGACGCTCATATCGTAAGATATAAGAAGTAACTTTACCCAGCAGGATCTTTAAAATAATTATATTAGTTTAGTTTAGGTCATTTCCTATACCTTAAGCCACCTAAAACATCGGATATGGGGCGAAAATTTAACTCATTATACCATTCTGACTATCCTTGAATATACACCATCATAGAAAACGACATGCTCGTGCTGACATTGTCAATTTAAACAAAATATTATGAATATTTCTATAATCTTCCTATATTTGATTATAAAAAAAATCAAATCAACTCGATTTTAAAATGGAATTCATTCAAAACTGCTCCTGCTATTTAGCCTCTTCCATAATGCAATTAAAATGATAGAAACTTAAGGTTTGAAATTAGTAATTTTCT
The DNA here is from genome assembly GCA_001703475.1 of Hydroides elegans. Lineage (NCBI taxonomy): Eukaryota > Metazoa > Annelida > Polychaeta > Sabellida > Serpulidae > Hydroides > Hydroides elegans. The sequence continues at coordinate 34,396 of LQRL01015961.1, read as the reverse complement.
CAGAAATAAAAGTTTGAAAACATAGATATTTACATCTACACTTTAGTCCCCAAGCATCAACTTGGTCTTAATTGATTGATGTGATACCTCTTCTTGCTTTCCCTTTTTTGTATAAAAACGGATAAATTCTATTTAAAGATGTCTGTTGTCTTAAGATAGTTTTATCACTGAGAGTAACCTTTCGATGCCCTTTAAAATTCTTCTTATTTAATAACAGTAATTTCTCACTCAATCGAAAGCATTAAAATGATTTATTTGATTTCACAAATCCAAACAGTTGACATCATAAAAAAGATAGACCACTATTGCGTTGAATATTAAACCACATAAAATTTCTTAACAAACCACTTATATCTGAAATAACTTTTTTGTTCTTTGGTCTATTTAAAATCTAAAAACGCTGTATTTTTTGACAATTTTTGCCACACCTTTCAATGTATTTTTTAAGCTCTTGCATTTGTTTATCAACAGCAAATAAACAAAATGCATGTTATCCAGACGTTATCTCTTATGCATAGAAATGATGTTCAATAGCTCTGCATACCTGGTTAAAGAGCATAATGCATGCCTTATATGGGATGCTCGCAAAACAGTTCATGTTTATTGGCCTGATTTGGATGTATTTGGGAAATGACCGCCTATATATGCCTATATTCGTTTATTGTTTGTGTTTTGAAATTCGTTAGACATAATTCTATCTTTTTCATTCGCTGACTAATAACCTCGATGGTCCTATAATTAAAGTTTTGCCTTATGTTATCATTCTATTGGCTCTCATTCTTGCTTTTCCGAATATCCACAACCTCCCTCTCGAAGTATCTTATATTATCATCTTACATTAAAGTGACAAGTATATTGAATAAATTACAGTTATTTCTTAAGTCGTAATATGACCTGTGGCATTTTGGAAAACATATTTAGGTTTATGTAGGATGAAATTTGATAAGTTAAGGAATAGTTTTCGTTTGTTGGCGCGTTTGATACGGCATCCAAAGTACAATAAAACGGTTACATGCACATTAAAAACTTGTTGCTCAAAATAAAACATATCTATGTAAAAGTTCCAGTATGCAGATTTCATTTTTCACCTTTAAATAGTATTCTAAATTGTTTCACCAATGGACTTGGGTGAATCATAATGAAATAAAATAAGATTAAGAGTGTTTATAATTATGTAAAATGTATGCATCATACTGTACAAGATCCACCACAAAAGGTAAAATATAAACGATGATCAGTTTGCCTTATTTGTTCGTAACTTCCATCAAAAGATAAAACCACCCTATCCAGGGAAAGATAGATATGCAAGATTAAGAGCTTAAACACGACATTGTATTGTTCCGGATGTATCAGCAAAAAACTAAGATTAAAGCAATGGTGGTCGCTATATGGAACATTAACAAGGGACGACAATTCGAGATTGTTTTTATTGTTATTTTATTCAAGTAACTTATTTTTTCATTATGGTAAGATTCTACGTGAGTTTCACAGCACTTATCACGGTTCCATGATTGAGTATCAGCCAAGTAATGTTTTTCCTTGTGTGAATTCTTTGTGACATTGGATCCAATTAGAGGGGACATTGGAAACACGTTCTTATATAGACTGGTGTAAGTTGTTTGCATTTACAGCGATGGTACAAAATTAACACATACTTTTCATACGCACAAAATTAGTAAAATAATCATAATAATATGCATGTGATGAAACATAATTTATTGAAAAGCCAACCTACAAAGTAATGCTGGTATTTATTTTATTCGGAAGTACGTTTTTCAAATCAACTACTAATTTTCAACAAAATTGAAAAGCTTCAGAATAGTGTATTTTTATTTGCAAAATATCTATTTTTAGAACAATATTGCTGTTTACTGTCATACAATGTTATAAGTTCGTTAAAATGTACAAATTCAGAGGAAAACGTGTATTTGACACATTACCAAGATTTTTTTAACAAAATCCTTTAACTAATCTTAAATTCTTGTTTCGCGATATGTGAATAGATTTTAAAAATACATTTGATTTTAGTCGATTAAGTTATTTAATATTTCTTAAAATAGTAAATATAGCAAAATTCGTGACTTGAGTATGTAAATAAAACCGCATGTTGCCAGAAAGTGTACGTGACTATTGGAAAATTCGTTATAGTGAACCCTCGGGGACCCCAGTTCAGTGTTGATTAACTGTTTCGCATAATTACCGAAGAGTACCTAACGAGCTGTTCCCCAAAAAAGATGTTGCCCACCGATTTCCAACTGGCTTGAAAATTTTGGGAAATTCATTCTAGCTAGGAGATTTATGCCGTTTGAGGAACATTTTTTTTGATAATTTCTCAATTTTCACAATAAGAAGTCAGAATTATTATTTCGAAAATGATTAAGATTGCTTGGAATTATCATATAAACTGTAATTTGCAAGATATGATCCGTAATTTAGTCATATTTAACATTTCAATATTCGCAAAAGTGTTCCTTTTCTGTTCCAAGCTGGCTAGAAAATGAGAAACAGCCCAGCCGGCTTGTAAAAAAGAAAAACCCTTTTGCAAAATTGAAATGTTCAAAAACAATGTTTTGCTGCTCTTCGTAATTGTTATGTTGTTGTAAGATGATTTTACAACATTTTGAAAAATATGTCGTTGGGTGCCGTTCATTACCGATGCTTTTCATATTATTTGGAAAATTATTTCATTTAAAACATAAACATTATTACATTTTTTGTTTAAACGTTAACTCTTGTTTTTTTTTAACTTAAATAATTAATGCAAGCTAAATAAAACCATTGCATTTTTATCTTAGATCTTGTTCTCTTAAGTAAAACATAGTATAAGAACAACAAGTATAAGAACAAGTGAAAAGGATGAATAACATAGACTAATCTAATAGTTTCCTTAATTATTATATTTTTGTGCGCTTTAGATCATTTATAATATGATAATATATGGAAGACGCGGTTAAATATGTGACCGAATCAGTAAACAGTAAATAAAACTGAAACAGTCTCAACTCAATGCTAATGATCCAGTGTCATATGAATTCTCATATGACTGATCCGTATTCAACAGCAATGTATATAAACCCCGCTATTCTCAGAGGGTTTTCAATTGTACCTGGAAAGCTACTCATTGTAAGAAGGTAAGAGAAAACAAACACAATAATATTTTTAAAACTAGTAATTATAAAGAAAAAAACGTTTGGAACATTTACTTTTCATAAAAGCACAGATTATCGTTGTCATTTAAAATATTTAAACAAATATCATTAACATATGCATATATAAAAAGTGAATACATGTATTTAAGATTAAAAAAAAACTCTCATCATATATGCAATCACTTTCATGTATGTTAAATTAATCATTCGTTTTCAGCAATAGAGCTTATTTGGGACACAACTTCCATCTAACTACTTACCAAAAAAAAAAACAACAACATCAACAACATCCATCAATAACAATGTCTGACGAGAGTGCTAACATGAGCTGGGAATCGGTGGAGAGCAGCGAGGAGTGGTGGGAGGAATGGCGCGAACGGATCCAGAATGACACAGGATCCGGATACGGCGAGTTCTGGGATATGCTGCAGAGCAGAGAGGACCATGGCCATGGGTGAGTTAACTTTATGAGTGAGTGACATGTTATGTTATGGCGTGGGCGATATCGTGTTACAATAATGAGTGAAAGTCTTAAGTACGTACTCTTTTGTTATAATAACTGAATTGTGTTTATTTGCTTTGCAATAAAAGCAAATATGTACTCTATAAGCTTCAGAATGTTTGAGAATTTGCAGCGGATGCTACCTACAATATGCATGCCTTAGACAGAACTATACCATAATAAGTCATAGGTCGCTCCGAACGTTAGTCGGCTGGATATACCCCCATTGATATAACACATTCATTTTTCTTTACCTTTGTATTTATTATTCTCCAATCTACATGTACAGTCATTTGCATAACTTCGCAATATTATCTTGATCGGACCATGCGTCCCACATCCCTGGAGTATCATAATACAATTTGAGGCACAACTGGCTCGATCATTTTAATTTTTCTTTGTCAATTAAAGCCAAGACTCTGTGGTATGCTCCACAAATAAATCCTATCATGATACCCCAGGTATGTTGGCTCCATGTACCAATCAAGATACTAAGGCAAGTTGTATATGTGTATGTTTCCAGTGGATCGTCCTCGGGCAGCGGCAGCCACGAGGAGATGGACCTAAAAGGGGGCGTGGCCTTGTTGGCTGTTCTCTTCTTTGTCGCCACCACTGTTCTTGTGGTGCTTCTTGCTGTCACGGTGAGTGCCGAATGGTCTTTTTGTTTAAACCGAGATTCAAACCAAAATTCTATCACAGTTACTTATTATTGTTATTCTCCCGTTTACATCATGTATATTTATTAGCATATAGCCTCAAGCCATTTTTTAAATTGATCATTTACATTCAGTTCCATTACGAATATAAATATATCCTTATAATTCAATATCTTCTTGTCTTGGTGTAGTGCCACAAGTTAAAGAAGCTGAGGAAAGCAGGCATGGAGCCAACGAAGCTAACCAATGAAGCATCTCCCTACATCGGCGGATCACAGGTATACATGATTAATATCTAGATTTTAGTCCATTTGTAATGTGACGTAAGAATGTTGTTCCATTGTGAATGATCCAAACGACATCATATAAGAAAGAATTCACATGCACATATAGACTATCGTTTATATGTTCCGTTTATTAAGCGGATAATATATTTACATATGCAAAATAAAAATGAATAAACTCTAGATGTATCAAAAACGCATATAATAGAGCTCACATTGTTGATATTTTCTCATATAATTTCATAATGGCACACACCACCATGTGTATATTTTCTTAAATTTACAGGAACCTCTGCCACCCAAACCAGACCATACCTACATTGAGTAAGATACTGTTATATTATCTTATTTTTGCTATTTTTTACAAAAACACTTGTTAAACATAATTTATTTTTACAAAGAAACAATCTTTTGTGCATCAATAAATAGTGTTTATCCATAAAAAGACGTACTTATGATCTATAACAGAAATACTAAACGAAGGATCCTTATCAAATTTGTTTTCGACACGATTAAAAGAACATAAATATCGAAACCTGAAGGTTGCGGACATAACATTTTAATCACGTTAAAAAAATATATTAAGATAAGAAGTTTATAGGGGCGCCACTATCGGGCATATGCAAAAAAAAAAGATATTGCGTGGGTGATGTCATCCATTTTGATTAGGACCCTCCAGTATCATTATCATTTTGTTTATTTTAGTGTCATGCCTGAGAATCCACGTGACAGCCTTAGCCCGAAGAGCCCTCCGCCAGAATACCAGTAATAAGGACCTTTGCACTTATTATTGGAGAGGGATCCAATCTATTACATGCTACGGTCGATGAGGATATACGATCCAATGCTAATATATAACTGTTATTGAGAAGAACTTTGATTAAGGGATTGAGAACAGTATCCCAGTTCGTGCAATTAATAAGGAGGCCCATATATGATACCTATATTTCTATTGCTCTTTATTGTATTGAATAAGATTTTTTGTAATGTAATTATATTAAAACAATGGAATTAATTTACATGTTAAGGTGTTTAAAAATCAAAATGTTTGATGTTTTATATTTGATTTTAAGAGCACATAAATTATTAAAAATAATTGATTTGCAAAGTAGATTCTATCAAAATAAATAATGAAATATATAAATAAACATATCTTAGATTCGTGTATTATTTTATATGTCATTCATCATGTTTGAAGTCAAGCAGCAGTAGATGTATTTAGGAAATAGGACATCGGAAACAAAATACAACACGAGGTTTGTTCCTCAGCTTGTAATAAATATTTCGACGATTTGATAATGATACTGAATGCATATACAGGTTGCTGAGTAAACTGAAATATAGACATTCTATGCGCTAAACATAACTTGTTTGATTTTTGCTAGAAGAAACTATTTTAAAGGGCAAATTCAAGAATCAATTTGTTTACAGATAAACAACTATCGACTCAGCAAGATTAGTATCCAACAGATGTGTTTAATTGTTTGTTTGTCTCAAACCTTAATCGAGGTTGTCCCTTTCTGTTTTCCTTTTTTTTTCTTATGACCACACAAATATAATCAATGTTTTAATCAGTGATAAGATTTAATATATTGTAAGAAAATAATAGGTCTAACGATTTAAATTTAAATCTCCTTTTTAAAAATTGCATGTGACATTTTCACAATGAAATAATATTTCTAAACTTGAATAGATATATACATTTTGCAAAAAGGCACAATATTCATAAATTCACGAAATACAAAAAAAATGAAATTCATTTAAGAAATGTAATATCATGAAATGCAACTAAAATAATACTGTTAAATCCATGACTTATGAAAGTGATGAACCATACTAATGTAACCAAAACACTTTAGACTAGGATATAGGAAGGCTTTTACCGATCTTGCTTGAATTGAAAAATATTGAAATATATTTTTTAGACCTTTATATTAGCTCATCAAGGCTCATTAATTAATGGAAGAAGGCTGATGATTCAACATAGTGAACACTTTAATCAACGATCATTCAAATCAGGTTTAGTTATTTGATTAAACTACAATGCCCTCTTTACACTTTGCTTCCTTAATCAAGCATGTAACTGAAATATATGCTCATATATTACAATTGAATTACGATTGAAAAATGTTCTTGATTGGAAATAAAAATATTTATAAAACTAATAACTTAAAAAGCATATACTCTATGCATTAGGGTATCGACAATTCGGTAATATATTCGAAAACGATACCCGCGAACAAGGCTAGTCTTGTGTATGAAAATGTGTTTTTCTATTACTATCGATACATCACTATTTATATGAGTAGAGCGAGTCGTGTGCGGCACCTGAATGGTTATCTAGGGAAAAAGGTTCTATAAAGCGTCCAATGTGGCCATTTCCTAAAACTGTTTTTTCTTTAATGTTAAACCTACCTAGTACAGCTATCAAAAAAAGTGACAAACACAAATAACAACCAATACAACAAAAAAAAAGAAAGAAAAAACACAATCTAATAGCGAAGGGCAACCCACGACACATTTTCAATAAGTTGTTAAATCACATAAAAGCAACTTTACTAAGATGAAAAACAACAAAATACTCCTTATAAATACATAAATATTTTGCAAACAGGTGTTCGTTTTTTCCAAGCCAGCTGAGGTCTTCCTCCTTTTCTAGCCACCTTGGAGCAGAAAAGGAACACCTTTTGCAAAAAATAAATTGTTGAATATGACCAAATCCCCTATCATGAAAAACAAATAACAGGTCATAAGACAATTGCAATGAATTACAATTAATTTGCAACAAATTATTCTCATAAATCATTAAAATATAACGAAATTATCAAAAATATTTGCTCCTCAAAATGCAAAACCTTTTGTGAGGAACAGCTCGTGGTGTACTCTTCAATAGCCTTGTCATTCGGGTCTTGTTTATAACGTGTTCAAAAAAAATAACGCTCTGGTGAGTGTTTGGGTCTATAACTTTTTAATGCTTTCACTTTTGAAAATGAAATTTTCACATAATCTACTTCAATTATTCATTATTCAGGAAATGTAATTATATTGATATTTACAATCTCACCCACATCACACTATGACGATGTTTGATGAAGGGTGACAAATACAAATTCACATTAGGCCTATATTGCATAAAATAACCGATTTTGAAATCGCAAGCCGGTTGCGGTTTTCACTGTTTTCATCGTTGTTTTTTTTTTTTTTTGAAGAAATAATCAAATCGCTCATTGCGTTTCCCAACGACTAAGAAAGTGAAAATTGCAACTAGCGATTTTTGCGTACCAGGACCGTAGTATGGGTCTTAATCTCTATGCTTGGTAGAGCCCGTCGGTGCATTGAGTTTAGGCAAAGGTAAGGTTAATTGATCAATTTAGGTAAATCGATTGACATTTCGTCGAATAGCATATCACGTTTATCTTCCTTGTTTTTTATTAACATTTGGGTACATTTTTCATTAAATGAAGGGACCTACCATATAAATCGTTGAGACAACTTAGAATGGTCAAATGTGTCGATTAGACTAGCGATAAATATGAATTGCATACTGCTGTCAGACAATAACAATATTGCGCTAAATCAAATAAAATCCTATGTTTCAAGAAAAATTAAAACATACCAAATCAAGGGGACAAGGCCATGTGTTTGATACGCATAGTGATTCTTTGAGGAAAGCTTATTGACATTTTGAGGGGAATAAAACTTGCTGAAACATGAATAACTGCAGTTTATTATTGTCATTAAACTTAATGCAAAGCCAATCAACAAATTAAACTCACATAACGCACCAACCATGCTTTTGATACACTTAAAACTGTATTTTGAAAAATGTATTGTCACCCGTCATTGAATATCGTAATACTGTGTTGTAAGTGAAATTCTAAATACCAAGTTGATTACATTTTATTAATCAAGAATGATTGAAGTTAATTATGTGAAAATTTCATTTCAAAAAGTCAACGCATTTAAAAAAATAGACCCAAACACCGACCAGAGCGTTATTTTTTTTGAACACGTAAGATATGGCACATATTGTTTTATGGAGGCGGTTTTATTTGCAAGATTCCAAGCCTCAACAAGGAAGTCATTTAGAAATATTGTTCGAAGGTCCTTTTTGTAACATATGCTCAACAAGAAGATTCATTTTTCCTCCTCGGCAGCGTACGTGCGTCATTATAGTCTTCTTCAAATATCTCGTAATTATCATCGTCTCCGCTATCCTGTTTTGATTCCAGGATATTTGATTTATTCTTGAAGGTAGCCATATCGTTGGGTTTGTCGGTCCTTCTTTCGGGTTTATCTGAATCAATGGAAGAGTATAGGTTTGTGAATTATAATTATTGGTTCATATGATCTAGTGAGTTCAAAGCCAAAGCTGATCCGTCTGATATCGTTTGGAAATTACAAAATAAGAGACTTAATTATCTTGCCCCTCTTATCTACATGATATTGTCAGCTTTCCCAATAAAATGTATGATGAGAATCAACAGATATATCGAGTTAGTGTTTATGTTAAGTTTTGGGATTGTGAAATGTGTCGAGCATTTTCTAAATTATACATTTCTGATAGCTTTTAACTCGTTATAAAAAGATACACGAAACGCTGTGCATGGATCTGAGGCTCTCATACATGCATAATTAAGCCCATAGATGCGATATTTATGACGTCTCAGCGTCACAATTACGATTTAGCCAACGTCACTTCTTGAAGCGACGTTATATTGACGTGCATTATACCTTGCCACTGCTGTTGATGGCCTTCTTGTGGAGCTACATAAGCATCTTCGTAATCATCAATATCATTTAAATCCCGGTTGCAGACCTCGATGTAACTGTGCGACATCGGTTGCGTATCCGAGTGAGGTGGTGCTAGTTTTGAGGGGTTGCCTATTGAAAAGATAAAATACAAATGGGCGAACAGATTTATTTAACAATTTTTGGCGATTAATAAGCTAAAAGTTAAAGAAAGTTGTGTTTTACAAAAATTATTATATCAGCGATTTACTCATTTTGAAAGTTTGTTTGGATATAATCAAAACATTGGATACTTGAATCAAATAAAGCACTCAAAAAAAAGAAATGCCTCCCTTATTTGTTTTACGATATTGTTCTTATTATATATTTTTTACTATTTATTATTTCCAAAAACCATGGCCCGATCATATAAAATAAGAACAATATCGTAAAACAAATAAGGGAGGCATTTCTTCTTTTGAGTGCTTTATATGACATTTTATAGCAGTCAGTTATACAGTGTCAGGATATACTTTGAACGTTTTCTCGGAAAGTTTTTGTGTCACAACGAAATTTTCTAAATGTTAAAAGCCAACAATAAATGTAACAAAAAATAGCACTTATACCTTGGGGATGCTGGGCGCCACCAAATCCCATATCTTGCAGTGGAATCATTCCTCCCCCAAGATTCATTACAGGGAGGTCAGCAATGGTGTGAAGATAGTCCACATCCCCAGAGGGCATCTGTCTTTGCAGCGTCAGGACCCAGTTTGCGCCGCTGCTGTCAACCCCACGAATTCGCTGTTCCTGCTGGTTTCCTTTTAGGATATGTTGATCTGGCTGGTTCCCTTGGCGTCTTTGCTGTTGCTGTTGGGGTTGGTGTTGCTTTTGTTGTTGATATTGAGTGCTTTGTGGCGTGCATTGTGCCAAGGCTGAGGCTGCGGCGTTTCTCTGTTCTCTGGATGCAATAGCTCCTTCTTGACCATTCGGCGGTGGCGGCGGTGGAAAATCCGGAACCATGTTATCGATGTCGCATCGCTGTTCGTTGGGTGAAATATCTCTTCTTCCTTGTATATTGGTCTCGACCGGGATGAGGTACTCGGTATCATCATTATCATCATCAGATGACAACTTGTTTTTGAAACTATTCGTTGGATTAATGGCTTTGGCGTTCAATTCGTTATGTGTCGGTGCTTGATAGTGTTGTGGTGGTGTGTAGCGCTCTTGATGTTCATCGCCCAGGGGCGGATGCGATGAGAAGGGTTCTAGGTAATCGGTTACTTGAGTTGGATAATCGACCGTCTTGTTCATCTGAAACAAGAAAGATTGTTTGCAAACTAAATGCCATTCTTAGTTCTAGAGACAATGTGTGACTGGTTGTGATAATACTAATGGTGATTATACATGTAAAATACATAGACCTTGCATAATATTATGTCCCAACAAACATATACTACAAAGTAAAATCGACATTAAGATACATTCCTTTCTTCTGTATGTTGCAGGAGTACATCTATATGTGAGCAGTGTAATATTGTCGCTACCATAACTCTAACCAGTACATTTGGACCCTTTGGACGTTGACTCTTTTATTTTATTCCTGTCATTAACCATTTTTAGTTGTGATCATTCAGGGTATTATTTTCTCAAATGGTGTTTAAAGACACGCTTTAACTTGTTTTTCTATTTCAAGAAAAATATGTCATATTGACGTCATTGAATCTATATTTGGATTTGAATATTAGTAAAATTCACTTAATATGCATAGAATTATATCTGTTTCTTTAATTTGTTAAGTTTTTGCTTTTCCAAGAAACATAGGGCGTATCAAAACTATCTATTCTACTTGTATATTTAGATTTGAATATTGGTCAACAACACACTAATTATGCAATCCATTTGTAAACATTAACTTGTTTCTATTTAATTTGCATATTGACGTTAATTCTTTGTGAGATGGCAATCATCATACATGTATATCCACGATACATCAAATATATGTTTTAAAACACTACATACAGATATGTACACGAGAAAATATTTTAAAATAAGGAAGTTGTCGGGTTGTCACAGATTTCCGTTTTGATAAATGTGACAATTGAGCACACGCGCTATCAACAACCCACACTGCACGTAACTTTAGAATTTAGATTCGTCTTGTCTTACAGTATCTTTTTTTCTGTTATGATAATGTGGGCTGTTGCTAAAATTAAAATTGAGTCTATAGTCTACATGTTTTGAACTGTCTACGAGTTTTTAATGTTAGACCACTTACATAATGTGGGAATTTGGAAGAGTAGTCTATTGTGTGAATTTTACCGGTGTACCCATACTGTAGATTTCGTGTAAGTCCATTGTTCTGCCCTAGGGTGTGGTTAAATTTGCAGTATAAACCAGCTTTATACCAATGTATTCATTATGGAAATTGTAACATAGGCTAGAGCTTATCACTGCCCCATTATATAGAGTTCTACATTAAGAATACATTATAAGCCATGGAAAAACTGGCTTTAGGACCTAGACTTATAGTTACAGTTGCGTTTTCGAAACTCAGCTTTTTCCTATTTTTCAAATATTTCCTATTTTATCAAATCCCACAAAGGTTCGTTTTGTTGTGAGAACTTAGCTTATTGAGTACGTTTCCATAAGAGAATACATTTCGAGTTTCGTTTTAAAAGACATATCTAACCACAGCCTTCCATGCAACCAGAAGGTCTAACGCAGATTGTTGACAAACTATGTGAATATACCTTGATACTGTTCTCGGGCCTCAGGGGAGGGGGTTCAGGTGCCTGGTCGTCATGGGATCTATTCATCTGGCTTTCTTCAATTCTTCGGATCGACCTCAACTGCAATGAGATCAGCCCAGTTAATTGTATGTTTGATTCATAGATCTTAATTATAAGTCGAGTATGTTTAGGTATATTACACAGCCAAATATACATGTATATAATTTCATATCAAGTTTTAAATAATCTAAACAGACACAATACTCGGTGCAATGGACAATTTAGAGAAAAAAGATCAACATACATGTATATGCATGTTCCTCTGGGATCATGACCAGTACAAACCCCTAGGATATCTCACCTTGCTTGGGTGACCATCATCCGCGCTCAGTTTCCTCCTCGTTTGCAGCTCCATGGCCCTGACCTTGTCCAACTTCTTACAGCGACAGCATTTATAACAGCAACAACAACACAAAGAAATGAGAACTAGAACAACCAGTGACACAGCTCCCACCGCAATCGACCAGCAGTATATTGCGTTGAGGGGACAGTGCTTGTTAGTGAAATCAGCGATCTTTTGACGAATCTTTTGACGATAGCTGACAATACAAATATCATCGGACAGTGTTAGACCGGCCGGACATGATTGCACACAGCATGAACAGCCCGAGATGAGTACAGAACCTGGTTTACATGCACCGGCATCATCTGATGGTGGTTCAGCTTGGAAGCGACACATCAAAGTCGCATTAAGGTAATTATCGAAAGGCTGAGGTCGCTGGTCTCCACACCATGTTTCACACGCAGGTGATATCGCCTTTTCAATGATCTCCATATATGGCCTGTCCACCGTCTCACAATCTTTGCACCAATCGAACATATCGCTACATTCACTGCAGTGTCCGCTACTGTAGTTTCTGTACCCACCCGGTGCACACCAATTGGTGCAGATCGAGTGGTTGCCATGGTCGCGCATGAAGAAACCATGGTTACACGATAAACAGTGTTCGGGGTGCGCGGCGGTGCAGTTGGCGCATGTGTTGTTGCAGCAGAGACCGGCGGGGGTCGGGTCGGAACAGGTTTCAATGGCCTGCAATGAGATGTAATAAGATGCAATATATTACCGTGAATGAATATGGATTCTTGCACATTCATATCATAAATTATCGATATTATTTCTTTGCATCTATGTTAAATTGATTTTAAAAAAAGGTACGCGTAATGTACATGTGAAATTCACATGAATTTGAGAATGGGTATAGTTTACGTTTTATATCCTTTCATTAACGTGATATCCATTCATATACGTTTCATTAATGCTTAATATCAAATCAAACGACAATGATGTAATTTTATGAAATAAGAAGAAGATGTACATGTACTTACCCTTGTATATACAAAATAAACAACAACTATATCCACGAAAATACTTTTTTTATTCATGCCGTCCGTTAACGGAATCAATTTATCCTTGATTCATGCTTGAGTATGGTCCAATGCAACTCGAGGTATTGTTAATAAAAATCTAATTTCATCAAAAAGTATTTGACCACCCAATCTTTCATTCGATCACTCAATCAAATTTCATAATTCCTTTATAAATAGAAAAGGTGTAGGTAGAAAACATTTAAAATTCAGTCATCATTCAAAAAATCCATTTAATTGATGTTGCTATTTGAAATTTAATAATACGATTATTTCATTGAATCTTATTAAGTTCCTGTTACAAAATCTTTCTCTTAATTTCAGTGTACTTACTGGTTTAAGCTAAGAAAAATAGTCAACTCAGAATTATCACTGTTAGTTGTCCAAATGAGTTCACTAGGAAGAAAATATCACATTCTGCAGTGTATCACTTTAATAATTTCATCAATGGCATGTGCACTGGTTAAAAACGAAAGCAATAAAGCATAAACTAAAAAAAATCAAACAAAACAAAGGGTCAATATTCCAACATTCTTATAACGCTTGGATCGACCTCTTTTTTTTTAAACATTCGTACTCTCAACTGCCGTCTAGTGTGATATGCATTTTATTTATATAATTATTTAAGCCGCTGCCTGCTAGAAAACGATGTAGAAGTCTAGAGTTTCATTATTTTACATCAGTCTATATATGGGTGCTTGACGAGCATAACGTAGTGTTGCTATAGAGCATCAATAAACGCAATGAAAATTAGAAAGAAGAATTCTGCATGATGTCACGAACTTGGCTTCAGAGATAATGTCAACAATTTTATGATTTCGGGATTTGAAAACACATTTATCGTTTATTCATCAATATACTTTGTAAATTATGATTACTATCAACATTTTAGCTAATTTTAGGAGTTGAAGATGTTTTATTTATTTGCTTTGAATATCTAAAATATAAATTTATGATACAAATTCAATATTTTGAAGATGCATATTTGTATCTTTATTGTTGCTTATCAAGAGATTTACAAGCATAAATATTGTTGTTTAGTGGATTTAAAATGCATTGCCCATCTCAACATACATTGGTTTTACATTCTGAACACTCAAACCATGTAAATGTCAAAATATATGAAAGGCAAAACACTCAAAACTTACTAATCAATTTAGTTAACAAACAGTTCTCCATATTCCAACAATTTCGTAGGTATAGAGTCTAGATTTCTGTGTAAGAGAACACAAAACAAATCAGCTCCGGTCCTTTCCGATCCTCCACCCATAATCCACATACATTCAACACGTACAGTGCGTGGCGGGACAGTACCCATTGGCACAGTTCATAGCACACCACGCATCCATCCCAGACACCGACGCCCACACGCCAATCGCGTGACAACCATGCGTACTAGCTGAAGTGGTGGTCGAAGTAGACTGGGTCGAAGTGGCAGTGGTCTCCATGGTCGATGTGTCGATCGAGGTGCTCTGCGTGGTCGAAGGGTCAGTAGAGGTTGAGGTCGAACTGGGGGTAGTTGTAGTTTGGGTAGAAGTGGAACTAGTGGTTGTTTCCGTGGTGGTCGAAGGGTCATTAGAGGTCGAAGTCGAACTTTGTGTAGATGTGGTTATAGTCGAAGTGGTGCTGGGTGTCGTTGCACTTGTGGAAGAAGGGGTTGTGGTGGTTGGCGGGTTGATTGTGATATCGGCACAGCCATAGAATTGTTCTTGAGGACCAAAGCCGAGTCCCTGTTGGCCGGTGACGGGGTCAGTGCCCCAGCTGTTTCCTGTATATAAGAAATGGGATAAGTTAGCTTCTTGTAAAGTAGATGATAAGACAACGGACATTGATATTGAATCTGTATGTCTTTCGGAAAGGATGCATTAGGAAAAGGAACATTTTGTGTTTATTGCAATGTCTATAGAAATACGTTTCATTCATTCCAAGACATATAACATGTTTATGTTTGCAAGATAAAAGGTGTCTTTTTATTATGTGAACGCTTACCTGTGTTGTACTTCCATTGTAAAACACATTGCGAACATGTGACATCGCTCGGCAAATGCAAAGTGTAGTTGTAAAAGGCGGCAGAGCTTATACCATATACTCTGCGTATAGAAAAATAAATACACGTCGGATATTAAGGTGTCGAAGCAACACAGTCTTCGACGCGTTCAAACCCTTGCATCCCGATGAAATCAGACGTTACATACTGTCCGCTCCGACCAAATCGTCTATATTAGATGGTATTCCCACACATCTATTAAAGGTATGTATTGAGGAAGTCCTTCCACACATAACAAAAATTGTCAACCATTCTTTAGAGCAAGGATATCTACCAAGAAGCCTCAAACAGGCCGTCGTTACCCCAATACCAAAAAAGTCAAACTCTAGTGAATTTTCGAACTTCCGCCCCATATCGAATCTGCCGTTTCTGTCAAAACTCATTGAACGAGTTGTGGTCGATCAGTTATCCAAATATTCGAAAGAAAACGGTTTAGAAGAACCTTTTCAATCAGCTTATAAAACCGGATACAGCACCGAAACTGCGTTGTTGAAAATAACAAATGACATCCTTATGGGCATGGATAAACAGTGCGTAACGTTGCTAGTGCTACTCGATATGAGCGCTGCGTTCGATACCATCCCCCATCATCTCTTTTTGAAAAGGATACATCATGCATTCGGAGTATCTGGTACGGCATTGAAATGGTTCCAATCGTACTTCGAGAAACGATACCAACGTATTGTTATCAACGGCGAATTTTCCGATGAAACGACGCTCGACATAGGCCTACCCCAGGGTGCGGGGGCTGGTCCCTACGGATACAAGGTATACACCAAGCCCATCGGAGCTCTTCTTAGAAAACTCGCTATCGAAGTGCTCTTCCACATGTTTGCAGATGACAATCAACTATTTCGGTTGCTTAATCCGAATTCAATATTGTCGCAAACGACGGCTAAGTCCGATTTGGAAACGTGTATCAATCTCTACTTGGCTCTCCCAAAATAAACTTAAGTTGAACGAAAGCAAAACAGAATTGCTTATCATTGGTAAAAAAAACACATTTAGCAAAAATGGAATACAACACCGTCACCATTGGGAACGAGTCTATCACAGCCAAGCCTTGTGCGAAGAACCTTGGGGTTCATATTGACGAAGAACTCACA